>CM034712.1:9238842-9251347 GCA_020142125.1 Phrynosoma platyrhinos | reverse complement strand
GGGAAGTAATAGTGCCACTCTATTCTGCTTTGGCCAGGCCTCACCTGGCATACTCTGTTCAGTTGTGGGAGTGTGTCCAAAGGAGGGCGACTAAAATGGTGAAGGGTCTGGAAACCATGCCTTATGAGGAATGACATAGGAACTGGGTATGTTTAGCCTGGAGAAGAGACAGTTAAGAAGTGATATGATAACCCTGTTTAAATATTTGAAGGAGTGTCATATTGAGGAAAGTACAGGCTTGTTTTCTACTGCTCCAGAGAAGAGGACTTGGAATAATTGATGCAAGCTACAGGAAAAGAGATTTCATCTCAACAATAGGAGGTACTTCCTGACAGTAAGGGCTGTTTGACAGTGGAACACTCTCCCTTGGAGAGTGGTGGAGTCTCCTTCCTTGGAGGTCTTTAAGCAGAGGCTGGATGGCCATCTGTCAGGTATGCTTTGATTGAGAGTTCCTACATGGCAGGGGGTTGGACTGGATGGCTCTTGTGGTCTCTTCCAACTCTATGATTCTCTGATTCTATGCTTATGATGACCCTAAGGTGAACTTGTCATGGGGGTTTTCTTGATGAGATTTATTCTTGGCAATTTGCCATTGCCTTCCCCTGAGGTTGAGAGTATGAGAATTGCCCAAGGTCACCTAGTGGGTTTCATGGCTGAGCAGGAATCGAACCCTGGCCTTCACTCACTCAAACCAGTACACCATGTTGCCTCTTGCTAGGGTAAAAATACAACAGTTGTTCTCCATTCCTGGAGGCTAAAGATGATGAACTCAGGGTTCTGTCTCTTGTCTTAAGGTTTAACTGGAAACATACATTTCTCACTTGACAGAGCAGAGCAGGAAAGGACAAAGAGCAACCTGTAGGCTGTTGAGGTTTGTAGTTCTTGACCCTAAACTGTACAGACTGGCCACAAGGCCAGCCTGGGAGTGGAGTTGGGGTATGGCAACTGCATACCAGCTGCCCTGATTCTGGCCCAACGCCACCATCACGCTTTGCACCCCACCACATGTCATGCGGTGTCAGGGTGCTCCCTTGGCACAGTGTACAGACATGCTGCCCCAAAGGAGCACAGAAAAGCCACTGCCACTGCAGCAAGGGTGGCTTTTTGCTGCTCCAAAAAGGAGTGGCATTTGCCAGCTCTTTTTGGAGCCACAAAGTGCCCGTAGGGGCTGTCTGCAGAGCCCCTGAAATTGGGCCTGAAACTGCCTAAATGGGTCCAAAGTATTGCAAATGTGTAGTTTTACCACATAACCCTCCCAAGCTCCCTACATACCATCCATTTCATAGATGTAAACCTGGACACGTGTGACCAAGCAAATTAGAATGTGGTCAGGATGGTTAAAGTTATGAATGAAGAACAGGTATACTGGGAGAGGCTGCTGCAGTTTACTTTTGCATTAGAAGGTCAAAATTCCACCATATTTTGATCTTTGACCAAAATAATCCTATTCAATCATTCAAGATACTGCCCTCTCCTCTCTTCCCCCCACCCTTATTGAGTTAAATGAATGCAAACTGATTTTGCACTTTGAACTCAGTTTGCAGCAACTGAAATAAGATGAGGACAAGCAGGGAAATTAAGGAGATTATTGCATGTCAAGTCTGCACTGAAATAAATGTGGGTTGTAACTGTCCCCAATGGATCTTATTGCACTGTTCCATGCTCAGGCAGTAGGCAGTCCATATCCAATCCAGGTGGTCTCTGGCAGCTTTTCAAGAATGGGAAAATTCTGTTCTTGAAAAGCTGAGGGAGAAGCCCAGATTTGATATGGGCTGCCTACTGCCTGGGAACAGGGCAGTGTAATAAGATCTGTTGGTAATGGTTACAACCCACATGTATCCCTGTGTGGATTTGGCGTGCAATAATCTCTTATAAGGAGGATAGAGAAACTGAGAGGTTTTAAAAGCAGCTGAATAAAGTGGGAGGACAGAAGATTAATTGGGTCTGTTGTAGGACATGATAAACTCAAACATCATAGGACCTTATCCCATGGGGACTGAAGCACTCGCATTCCTGTCCCATCGTGCTTCCTTGGCCAGAAAGCAGCATCATCCCAGCATCATTCTGGTCGCGGGAAATGTAATTCCCATTTCGACCAGGCATTCAAAAGAACGGGGATGATGCCTGGATGATGCAGCATCATGCTGAATGGGGACGGGGATGCGAGCGGCTTACCTGTGACGTCGTTTGATCAGCCGGCGACAGGAAGCGCGGTCGCACAGGGATGCGACCGGGATGCGACGGGGGTGGCCGGGCCTCCCTGCGACATCGTTTGATCAGCTGGAAAGAGGAAGCGCTATAGCACAGGGATGCGATCGGGATGCTACGGGGATGGGAGGGGTCTCCCTGCGACGTCGTTTGATCAGCCGGGGTATGGAAGCGTGATCGCATGGGGATGCAAGCACTTTAGACCCCCGTGTGATAAGGTCCATAGTGAAGATAAGACCAAAGCACACTTGAGACTTCTGGTACCTTGGTATAAGGTACATGCTGAAGAGATCTTTAGAGACATTAATAGACTTTATGTCACTGATGAGATAAAGCTTAATAATATGAAACTACTTGTCATCAATATCTATGTGTCATTTCAAAACAAAGAGGTTTTTTTTTTAAAAAAAAAAATCCATGGGTCTTCCAATTGGCTATGGTGGACCAATGGGACATCTTCTGACCACAGGGTAACTCGAAGGGGGAAGATATCTCACCTAGCATGGTTAAATGTTGTCTTTTTTCTGTGGCTGAAGGATCCCCTGGTAAGGGGCACCTAGAAGGGGTATTGGCAAAAGGAGGACAGGAGGATATAGAAATTTGCCCACTTTTGGGGCTCCCCCCAAAGAAATGGAGCTTGCCAACAATCATGAGATCATGCAGAGGTAACTGCCTTGGAGCAGGAAGGGACGCCACTATTTTTTAAATGATTTTTTATTTAAGTTTGGGACATATAAAAAGCTGAACAGAGTTCCAACTGAACTATATAATGTTTATAATTCATTGGTTGGAAAATAGTCACAGCAAGAAATAACAAAAGATAAAGACTCAAAACAAAACTTAAAAACTTTAATTATATTTATATTGCCTACCTTGGTTTGGAAACGGTTGGTTTGTATCTTTGCCTTCTTTTTGGCTGGGGGGATAGGGCTACTCAAGTGCACAGTGGGAGAAAAGACCATGGACGTGGGTGCAAATACAACTTCCCAGGAAGTGAGCTCCCTATGGCAAAGTTGGAGAATAGAGGATCTTGGGAAATGTAGTCCTGGTGTACCTACAATATTTAAAAAAGGAAAAACAAAAGAAGGACAAATTTTATCAACCCCCTAGAAATAAATAGAACAATATTTCTGTCATTTTGATGAACTCTAGCCTTGGTCTGATTTATTCTGGAAATACAAAATAGGGGGAAATAATGCTGGAATATTGAAACGTTGTAATGTTTGAATGTGGCTACTCCAGAAGTGGAGACATCTGGGACTAGATTGGAAAACAGAGCCTTTCGGGAGTTGTAGTCCTGCCTGGCCCCTGCCAAAACTACTCTTTTGGAATCTGGTTGAGAGTGAAAGGACGAGAGACACTAACTAAATATTAATTAAGAAAATGCTGACACTGAGATCTCTATCTATAATTTACATATATATATATACTCCTTTTTGAGGCTTTATTAAAAAAAATAGCAGCTTCATTCACATGGAGCCACAAGAAAAACTGCCTAGTATTTTAGACTCATAAGAAGCTCCATAAGAGAGCAGCTCATTAGGAGAGAAGCCTTCCCCATCAATTACAAGGTTTTGTTGCCTTTGAAAGAGCCTGGAGGACTTGGAGGAGAATTGGACTTTCTACTATATTTTGAAGGCCTGGGAGCCATATGGATTAGTAATGCTAAAATAATTTACTCATTAGAGGGAATTAATAACTGTTAACAAAAGAGATAGAGAGAGTGTGGTAGCTAACAAAGCTTTAATTTTGTGTTATACTGTGTATATTTTGATATCGAGATGCATGAAACAAATTTATATTTGGGGATAGAAATTGTACATGAACCTTACTTTCCACTACAAAGTATCAATGGCATTAAGAAATCAAGTTAGTAAATCCCACTTATCCCAATCAAGAAGACCCTCAGTGGAACCGATAAAAATGAGAGATCCCAACCAGACATTGATAGAAGAGATAAAAAAAAGTTCAGAACTGGGCAAAAGAATAGATGATTTTAAAAAAGAGATGTGGGTAGTTCAATAAGTTTAAGATTAAAGTAGATAAGCTAGAGGACAAACAGGAACAGTTCAAAGAGAAAATTAAAGAGGTGCAGTGCCAACAGGAGTTGCAAAATCGAGAAAAACTACGGAATGAAAATGTCGAATTGAGAGGCATTCAAGAACAAGAGAGGAAAAATCTATATCTAGATTTGATTCCAATTCTAGAAGACTATTTAGATAAAGAAAAACACCTTTTCAAAATGGAAATTGACATGTTGTTTATATTAAACTCTAGGCAAAAAAAATCTTCTGAGAGACATTGTTATTTATTTTGTTAGGGGTTATACTAAGGACTTGTTTTTGAGATAACAGAAGGAGAAGTCTTTAAAGATAAGAGACCATGAGATACAAATTTTTAGAGATATTCCAGTAGTAATATTGAGAAGGAGGAAGGAATATGTGTTTTTAACGGGATGGTTAAAAGAGAAAGAGGTGAATTAGAGATGGTGGATTCCAGAAACATTGACTTTCTGATATCACAAGAGGAAATGGGAAATTAGATCTCTCCAAGGGCTGATGCAGACTGGCTGTTTGGGGTGACACAGACCCACCTTGGGAAGCGGCAGATTGGGGCTGCAGCAACCCCACGATGTGGCCCCAATCCTCCATTTTACCACCCCAAAAAGAGCGGCAAAATGCCACTCCTTTTAGGGGTGGCAAAAGGCCACCCTAAGAGCTGGTGCTGTGGTTCTTCTATGCCCTTTCAGTGTAGCATCTTTAAACATTGCACTGGAAGGGCATCCTGATGCTTCACACCATGCGTACAGCTGCACCACATCAGGATGGCAATGGGGTGGGGTTGGGGTGGCTGGCATTTGGCTGCAATGGCCCCAAGAAGCAAGGAACTTAGAATCTAATAGGAAGGATGTAAGAAAGACACACAAGCTTGAATTCAAGAGAAGAGCTAAGGATTCAAAGGAAGTTAATGAACAGGTAAATAAGGAAAATTATAGATGAACAAATAATAGGAGAGATGAAGTAGAGAAAAGGGAGGCTAATGGAAATTTAGGGACAAGGAAGATGGCCCTCTGGGCAGCCCCTGGAAGAGGCAGCTCGAGGCCATGGCAACCACATGCCATGGCCCCAATCCTCCTTTGTACTTCCCCCAAAAGAGCGGGCAAATGCCGTTCCTTTTGGGTGTGGCAAAAAGCCACCCTTTGAGCTGCTGCTGTGGCTCTTTTGCATCCCTTTGATGCAGTATGTATGTACGATACACTAAGAGGGTGCCCTGACACCATGCACCATGTGGCTGAGCACACGGCATCAGGGTGGAGTCGAGGCAGCCAGCATGAAGTTGCCTCACCCCAACTCCACCCCCAGGCCAGCCTAAAGTGCCAGTCTGCATCCCCCCCTTAGTTGATAGAATAGATGTGAATAGAAGGAGAAAGGCAGAAGAGGAAAAATCAACTATACATGGGATAGATGATAGAAAGAATAGAGGTCCAGGACAAGAATACTCAGAAGATGAAGAAGGAGATGTAGATGATTTTTCTGAACAGGAAAATACACAGAAAGAGAAGATCTAGAAACCAAGATTTAGAGAAAAATGGCTAACCATATTTAAGTATTGTCTTGGAATGTCAAGGGACTGAAGAATGTCACAAAGCAAAAAAATATTTATTTGTCAAGGCTTAATAATGACATAACAGTTTTCAGGAAATTAAAATCAAAAGTGAGAATAGCAATTATCTTAAAAATAATAAGCTAGGACAAGAGTTTGCATCATTACTCTTTAGTAAAAGGAAAAGGGGTGGTATTGTGTATCAATCATAAATATGAGTCAAAGGACTTACTTAATGATATTAATGAGCATTACATAGAAGTCTAGACTGATATATTAGGAGAGAAAACATTAATTTTAGGTGTATATGCACCAAATGAAAATAAAGGAATCTTTTATAAAGAATTGATAAATAAATTACAAAATTTAAATTTTGACTCCTTGATTTTGTTAGGAGACTTCAATGGAGTAATAGAATATCAGGAAATGACATGTATGTGACCACAAGATGGAGCTGTAAGATTAGTAATAAGAGTAGTTAAGCTCCAGTGGCAGGTGTGCGGGAGTCAGCACTTGAGAGTATGCACACCTGGGATGCCTGATGCAAGAGGCATTGGTAACCATCTATAAAAGGGAGATAGGAATTATCTCCAGTGTGGGTTTGTTGTGAATGGTGGTTGGTGGAGCAGTTTGTTGGTTTGAAAAGATTTCTGAGTATTTGAGACGGCTGTCTGATACTCTGTGTATATATATTGCGAATACTGCAAACAAAGATTAAAGCTCTTGAGTTGAGTGAAGGCTGGTCTTGTTGCTGTCTTCATTTGGTAAGCCAGAGCTCAAGGCCGTGTGCTGTGGTGAAGGAAGTTTTCCTTCTCAGCCTGAAGTCTTTTTGCAGACATCTCTCAGGAATCCTTCTCCTTGGCATCCTGTTGACATGGTTCAACTCTGCATGTGGTTGTGGTGGACACAGCATGTCTTTCAATACCCCAACAAGGGTTATGGGCCCAGTGTCCATGTAGACAATGCTTGAGAAGCTGTGGGAGATAAAGTTCTGCAATTGGTGAGCTGCTTTGTGTTCCTGGAGGGCTGAAGAGAAAAGTCCTGGAGAGGAGTGAGTTAAGTGTATCTATTCACAGAGTCTGCTATTATCAGTTTGTTTTAAAAGACTATTCTTGTTTGGCCACCAGCCCGGACTGTTATCAGTTAGTTTGTTTGCGTGTGTTTAAGTCACTGACTCAGAGCAAACATGGCACGTCTGTCAGGTTTGAAAAACTGTCTGAGAAGAATTATGCTTCTTCGAAGATTTACATGCAGGCTTTGCTGATAAAGCAGGACTTATGGGACTATGTAAAGAAACAACCAGACCCATAAGGTAAAGGAACCCATAAGGTAGGTGATGAAAAAGCTAGAGCAACAATTGTTTTGGCTTTAGAGCTGAATCAGCTGAACAACATCAGAGATAAGAGGTCAGTGTATGAAGTCTGGAAAGCTCTTGGGAATGTAAACCAACCAGCTGGAGCCTTGTCAAAAAAGCTGTGCAGCAGAAAGCTGTATTGTTGTAAACAGCAGGAAGGTGAATCTGTGCTTGTGCATTTAAAAAGGATGCAGGATAATTTCACAGAATGCAACGAGTGTGGCATCCAAATAGAAGAACCCCAAAAAAACTTTATACTCCTGAGTAGTCTAAACAGTGAGTGGGAATTTCTGATGTACAATCTCCAGGGAGTAGCCAAAGCTGATTTAAAAGTGGACCTTGTGGCATCCAGAATACTGGAAGACTCAGTACAGAGGAGAGACTCAGAGGAGAGCTTCAAGGGAGCAACCAGCTGGAGCAACAACCAACCAACCAACCTACATCCTTGTCTGAGGAAGGGAGTGCTGCTGTCTGCAGGAGACAGAGATGTTTTTCCTGTGGGGAGACTGGACATTTGATGAAAAATTGTCCAAAGGTCTCTGCAGCAAAGAAAGGACAAAACTCACAAAGAAAAAGGAAAGATAAGCCCCATGATGGGAGGGGGTTTGCTATTGCTGTAGAGATAATTGTAAATGAGAAAAAGGACCAGTCTGTCTGGATTTTGGACAGTGGGTTTTTGCACCATATGACCCCTGATAAGGAAAAATTACAGAGCCCAAAGCCAGCACCAGTGGATATTGTGGTATTTGCAGATGGTGAATCTGGCAGTGTAGAGGTTCAAGGGTCTGTATTAATCCCAGGTTTGCAAAAGGTATTCCATAATGTTCTGTGTGCACCAGAACTTCAAAATAGCCTTGTAAGTGTGGCATCCCTAACTAGTGATAGATATGAAATCCTTTTCAAAGGAGGTGAGGTGATTGTGTCCAAGGAGGGAGTAGTATGTGGTAAAGCCATGAAGAAAAATCACATTTATCATATGGTAGCACAGGTGCAGTGTGGGGCAGTAACGAACAAGACACTGCATGCTAGGTGTGCTCTTTACTTCCATAGAGTCATGGGCCACATAAGCTTTAAAGGGTTACAAAATCTAGAGATTTGTCTAGAGTTTAGGGTAGAGATGCCACACTTACAAGGCTATTTACCTTACTGTGCTATATGCAAAAAGGTAAAAGTCAAGGCTTACCCTGTGGTGAAGGTGAGCAAATGCATTACCCCAAGGCCTTTTCATGTGGTACATGCAGACTTATCAGGGCCACATCAAGTAAAAAGCATAGGTGGAAGCAGGTTTACCCTACTGATAGTAGACAGGCATACTCGATTTACATATGTGGCAATGCTCAAAACCAAAAGTGAGGCTGCTGATATGATCAAAAGATGGGTTAATTCTGTTGAAAGGGAGTTCCCCTACAAGGTTGGAATTTTTGTGACAGACAGAGGTGGGGAATTCTTATGTAGTAATTTGCAGCAGTGGTTTGGGCAGAAAGGGATCCAACACAAAACTACAAATCCTGGATGTCCTCTGGAAGATGGTTTAGCTGAATGCAGGATTGGGATAATAAACCAAATAAAAGATGTATGTTGGAGGATTGTGGAGCACCAGCTAATTTTGTGGGGAGAAGCCACAAGAACTGCTTGTCATATTGTAAACAGGTCATGGTGCAGTGCAATAAGCCAAACACTATATTACCTATTGTATGGAAGAGCACCAAACCTAAAGTACTTAAGAGTGTTTGGACAATTCGCCTCAGTGTACATTCCTCCTCAGTTCAGGAAAAAGAATCAGCCCAAAAGCCAAAGGTTGCATTTTGTGGGCTATGAGGGGAATAAGTACAGGTTCCTGATAGATGGGAATGAAATTTTGTATTCCAGGAGTGCTAGTTTTGAAATCCATGCTGGGTGGGAGAAAATTCATTCAAACCAAGATGTTTTTGTAAAGCTTAAAAATATTGATATAAAAAAACACTGGAAATGGAAGGGTGATAGCATCCAGAGATGTAAGTGATGAACAAACAAGCACTTCTGAAGACACACAAACACCAAAGCAAGAACCAGTGCAGAGACAGGCTATTCAGAGGAGTAGTAGCAACATGAGTATGGCAGAACCAAAGTCATTATTCCATGAAGGACTCAACGAGTCAGGAGACCACCAGAAAGGTTTGTGGTGCAAGAGGCACAAGCTTGCACTGTTGTGGTAGAGGAGCCTGATGACTATAAGGACATGCTTAGGTATCCAGTAACAGAGCAGAAGTGAAATAGGGCTGTGGATCAGGAGATCAGTCCATTGATGGATAGGAAAGTATTTTAGATGGTTGATAGACATGAAGAGCAGAAAGTAGTTGGCTGTAGATGGGTCTACAGAAAGAAGGACATGCCTTATGGGACTGTGAAGTATAAGGCTAGAATAATAGCAAAAGGTTACTCACAGAGACATTTTGAGAATTATGATAAGACATTCTCACTGACAGCAAAGGCAGAGAGTCTCAGGATGGTGTTTGATGTGGCTGCCAAAAGAAAGTTAGTGGTTCATCATTTTGACTTCGAGACAGCGTATCTCAATGCCAATTTAGATTAAATTGTATTTATGGAACAACCTCCTGGATATGAGTTTGAAGGCAGTAACAAAGTTTATAGGCTGAGGACAGTATTATATGGATTTAAGCAAAGCACCAGATGCTGGAATAGGTGTATACATGAGCAATTAGTGAAACTGGGTTATCGGCGAAGTGTGGCCAACGCATGTGTATACACAAAAGGTAGTATAATTCTATTAATTTATGTTGATGATCTGTGTGTAGCAGCAAAGGATGAAGAAGAGATCAGATTGGTGCAGAATGAGTTAGCACCTAAATTCAAACTCTAGGATCTTGATAATCTAAAAAGCTACCTAGGAATAGAGGTAGAGGGAGAGCAGAGTGGTGGTTTCAGGTTGTGCCAGAGGAGAAATATAGATAGATTAGTAGAAAAGTCCGGATTATGTGAAGCTAAAGTCATAGGAAGCCCAATGATGCCGGATTACCAAAATCTGGAATCAGAGGAGATGTTTGAAAGGCTGGATATATATCATTCAGTGATGGGGAGTTTGTTGTTTTTAGCCAACAACACGAGACTAGACATTAGCTTCACAGTGGGGTTTCTTAGCAGAAGAGCTGCAAATCCTATACAAGTAGACTGGACAGCATTGAAGCTAGTTGTGTGATATTTGAAGGGCACAAGAGATAGATGCTTATTAGTAACAGGAGGAATGTCAGAACTAGAAAGTTTTGCTGACAGTTCTTTTGCGTCAGAAACAGCTGACAGAAAATCGGTAACTGGTCTGACTGTCAGCTATGCTGGTAGCCTGGTTATTTGGAGGTCCAGAAAGCAAGGATGTATCGCACTTAGTACTACAGAGGCAGAGTTTGCTGCATTGTCAGAGTTAGCAAATGAAATCCAGGGGGCTAGACAATTATTAAAAGATCTAGGAGAGGAATGCAGTGGAGCAACAGTGGTAAATGAAGACTCGCAAGCATGCATTAGCATGGCAGAGTCAGAACATTTAAAATGTAGAACAAAGTATATCGCAGTGAAATACCAAAACATGAGAGAACATATGCAAAGTGGAACACTGAAGCTACAATATGTTGGCACAGAGGACAATGTAGCAGATATTCTTATGAAACCTTTATCTCTAGAACGGCACACAAAATTGACTAACAGGTTAGGTATCAGCGAGTAAGGTCACACGATATAAAAACACAGGTGTAAATAACACATGGGGCACACCACATGTCATTTGGAGGGGAATGTCAGGAAATGACATGTATGTGACCACAAGATGGAGCTGTAAGATTAGTAATAAGAGTAGTTAAGCTCCAGTGGCAGGTGTGCATGAGTCAGCACTTGAGAGTATGCACATCTAGGATGCCTGATGCAAGAGGCATTGGTTTGTTGGTTTGAAAAGATTTCTGAGTATTTGAGACGGCTGTCCAATACTCTGTGTATATATATATTGTGATGCTGCTCCTTTTAAGGGTGGCAAAAGGCTGCCCTAACAGCCTACGCCCCAGTTCTTCTGCAGTGTGTCTGCATGCTGTGACGAAAGGGTATCCTTACACCATGCACTGTGCATATGGCCATGCAGCATCAGGACAGTGTTGGGGTAGGGTTAGGGCAGCTGGCATGTGGCTGGCCTGCCCCAACTCTACCCCCTGGCCAGCCTTTTGGGCCAGTATGCAACAGCCCTTGATGTCTGATCATAGTCCTATACTTTTGGAAATAGGCTCAAAGGAAAAAAAATCTTTTAATTCACAATTAAATTAATTTCTGCTGAAGGACCCACAGGTTGTAAAAGAAGCAGAAGAACAAATAGATAATTATTTTCAGGAAAACAAAACTAAAGACATGAGGGAAGATACTATTTGGGATGCCTTTAAGGCTGTAATAAGAGAGTTTTTTATGAAAAAAGTAGTAAGAAAAAGAAATCAAGAGAGTTGGAAAACTTATAAAATAGTTAGATACTAAAATACAACTTCTGAAAATAAATCCTACAAATTAATTAGCATTAAAGGAAATTAAACAAATTCAGAGGCAAATATAATTACTATTAACTGAAGCAGTAAGTACAAAAATGAAATTTTGTAGGCAGAAATATTTTGAGTCAGGTAATAAACCCAGAAAACTCCTAACTTATAAACTGATGAAACAAAAAGAAGCTAAAGTAATTACTCAAGTGAGGAAAGATGGAAAGGTTTATGTAGAACAAAAAGATATAAGAGAGATCATTTTGGATCTTTTGGGCAATTTATATAAAAAAGACAATATGGATCTTGTCAATATTCAAGCATATATGAATTTATTAAAGATCCAGCTAGTTAACAATGAACAGAGAGAGTTGCTAAATTGAAAAATAACTGTGAAACAGGTAAAAGAAGCAACAATGGGGCTATGCAGATGGGCAAAAGGGGTGCTTTGAGGGTGACTTGTAGGTGTGGCCTTTCGACAAAGCACACCTAAAAGTCTCCAGGAAAGTACCCTCTAGCCATTGTATGTCGAGAAAAACCGCTCCAAAAAGGAGCCACTTTTTCTGCTCCTTTTGTGAAGATGCGCACATTTGCATGTGTGTATGTATGTAGCGACACTGATGCACCAGAAAATGGCCATATAACTGCACTGTCGCACATGCGGTGGAAATCGACTCAGCAATCCTGAGCATGTGCCCTATGATGTAAGATTTAATTTAAAGCACCCTATGCTTCCAGGTGTGGATGCACTGGTGCAGGTACTCTTGAATATTAGAACCCTAACCCTAATTATAACCCTACGCATGCACCCTAGCAACTTTCCTCTGTTATGGCAATAAAT
>CM034712.1:9219491-9231456 GCA_020142125.1 Phrynosoma platyrhinos | reverse complement strand
TCCTACTTCCCTCCATCTTTCCCAGCATTATTGTCTTTTCTAATGAGCCTTGTCTTCTCATGATATGTCTGAAGTATGACAGCCTCACTCTGGTCATCTTGGCCTCCAGGGAGGTTTCTGGCTTGATCTGCTCATTTGTTTGTCTTTTTGGTTGTCCACGGGATCCACAACACTAATCTCCAGCACAACATCTCAAATGAATTGATTTTCTACCTATCATATTTCTTAACTACATGGTAATAGGGAAAACAATGGCTTGTATGATTCTAACTTTTGTGCTGAGTTGTATACCTTTGCATTTTAGAATCTTTTCTAGTTCTTTCATAGCCACCCTCCCCAGTCTAAGGGGTTAAGCAGATGGGCGGGCATGGGCCGCCCTGGGAAGCTGCGCCGCGGGACCGAGGCATCCCCATGCCTCGATCCTGCGCCACAGCTTTGCCGCCCCTGAAAGGAGTGCTAA
Source organism: Phrynosoma platyrhinos (assembly GCA_020142125.1). Taxonomy (NCBI): domain Eukaryota; kingdom Metazoa; phylum Chordata; class Lepidosauria; order Squamata; family Phrynosomatidae; genus Phrynosoma; species Phrynosoma platyrhinos. The sequence goes on along the minus strand of CM034712.1, from coordinate 9,230,996 downwards.
ATTAGCGCTCCTTTCACAAGTCAGTGAAAGTGTGCCACAAAAGGCTGCAGCGGGAGGTCCTCCTCAGAGCGCTGGTCGTGCAGAGGGCCGGCTGCTCCGAGGAAGGCCTCGGGAGGCGGTTGGGGTGCCGAACATGCAGCTGCTCCTCCCCTTCCCTGCCCCCCTTCTTCTGATTTCCTGACTGCAATCGCCATTTATATCAGTGTTTGATCCCAGGTATGGGAATTCTTTTACTATTTCTATTTCTTCATTATCTAGGTTGAACTTGTGAAGGTCCTCGGTGGTCATTTTTTTTTTGTTTTTTTGATGTTCAGCAATAAGCCTACCTTTGCACTTTCTTCTTTGATCTTCCTTAGTAGGAGTTCCACGTCTGTGAGGTTTTCTGCTAGTATTATGGTGTCATCTGCATATCGTAGATTGTTGATATTCCTTCTTATTTTCACTTCTCCTTCTTATGTGCCCAAGCCTGTTTTTCTCATAATATGTTCTGCATATAAGTTGAACAGATAGGGTGAAAGGATACAGCCTTGTCTGACTCTTTTGCCAATTGGGAACCATTCTGTTTCTCAGTGTTCTATTCTGAAAGTAGCCTCTTGTCCTGAGTACAGATTCGTCATCAAGGCTATCAGATGTGCTGGCACTCCCATGTCTTTAAGGGTGTTCCATAGTCTTTCATGATCTATGCTGTCAAAGGCTTTGCTATAGTCTATAAAGCAAACCAGGATAAAATAATCCCACCTCCGATTACAAAAAGGCAACAATATGAAGAAATAAAAGGATAACGAAACCGTGGAGCAGAAAATCCAATAAAATTAAATTTCTGAAAAGGTAAAAATACCCCACTGAAAAGTATGCAAATGCTAAAAGTAAATATTATAATGATAATAAAAATTTCAAAAATCAAGGTCAAAAAAACCTGAATCCTGAAGTAGATAAGTCAGTAAACTTTCTAAAAAGGTAACAATACCCCACTGAAAAGTGTGCAAATACTAAAAATAAAACAATATAATAATAGTAAATAATAAAAACTCAAGGCCAGACGTGTTTCGACAACAGTCTTCCTCAGTGGCCTACAAGCATTCAAAAGATATATATATATATATATATATATATATATATATATATATATATATATATATATAATTTATATATATAAATATAATATAACAACTCCTCAGCTCACACAATGTGACTCTGCTCAATTCATTTGCACTTATCCTTTTATTTCTTCATATTGTTGCCTTTTTGTAATTGGAAGTGGGATTATTTTATCCTGGTTATTTTTTGGCAGAACCTTTCAGTTCGGTTTTTTGATCATATGTCTTCTGGCTGTAGGGACATTTGTTGGTTTGCTATAGTCTATAAAGCACAGGCTGATTTTCTTTTGGAATTCCCTGGTGTGCTCCACTAGCCACTGTATATTTGCAATGTGGTCCCTCATGCCTCTTCCTTTCCTGAACCCAACTTGGACCTCTGGGATCTCTCTTTCCATATATGGTTGGAGTCTATGTTGTAGAATTTTGAGCATGATTTTGCTTGCGTGGGAGATCAGTGTTATGGTCCTATAGTTGCTGCAGTCTCTTGTGTCCCTTATTGTGGATGAGGATGTATCTTGATCTCTTCCAATCTGTTGGCCATCATTTTGTTTTCCAAATCTGTTGACATATGTTGGTTAGCACTAGATTTGACTCTGTCAATGTGGATTGCAGCAGTTCAATTGGAAAATCATCTGCTCCTGGTGATTTGTTTTTCGGTATTTCTCTTATTGCAATTTCCACCTTACTTTTGAGGATTTGGGATTCATCTTCATATGGTTCTTCATTCCATGTGTCCTTCATTTTGTCATCTCTTTTGTATAATTCTTCTGTGTATTGGATCTGACATCTTTTTATTCCTTCCTGGTCCTGAATTATGTTATTTTTATTGTCATAAACCATCCTGGTCCTTGGTTTGAATTTTTCTTTGATTTCTCAGATCTTGTGAAATAGATCTCTTGTTCCCTTTTTGTTGTTGTCTTCTATTTTTCTGCATTGGTCATTGTAGTAATTTTCTTTATCTTTCCACACAAGCAATTGTACTATTGCATTCATAATTCTTAATTTGTTCCTATCTCTGGCCACACCCCCTAGCCTCCTCTTGCCACGACATAATTGCCATGGCTAAATTTAAACATGTCTCCCTGTTCCAGGGAGGCCAGCAAACTGTGCATCACTACCAAACGTATCTGTCATGGGGGTGATGCACTTGTTCCAAAAATAGATCAGTATAAAGGCCTTTGCAGACTGCCAGAAATAATCCAGTTTGAGACCACTTTAACTGTCCAAGCTCAGTGCTAGGAAATCATGGGAACTGTAGTTTTTTCTGAAACATTGAGCCTTCTCTGTCAGAGAGCTCTGGTGCCACAATAAACTACAGTTCCCATGATTCCCTAGCACTGAGCCAGGACAGTTAAAGTGATCTCAAACTGTATTATTTCTAGTACTCTGTATAGGCCCTGAGGGAGCAGTTCTACATCTCCTTGCAAAAATGTTCTCCTGTTTTGAGGGGCCTAATTGTTTTGCCCACATTGACTGAACATTATAAGTGAAAAAGCTGTTGTTACAAGCAGTAAAACGTTGCAAAGCATTTTTTGAGGTTCACATGGTTCACAGATTGTGTCATTTTTGGTCTATCTAAAATAGACAAAATGCCAAAATGGTGATGTCCCGTTATAGTCACAACTGAACCATCATACTGTTCTGTGATGACTTTTTTAAAAAAGAATTCACTGTTCACCAATATGCTCCTCATATTCCTGGTTCTTTTATATTGCAATTGAGGAATGTCCTCACAGCTTTCTATATGTTATATTTCATGCTAGTGTTTCTTTATGATGTCCCGTGCATCATAACATAATTGAGTGTTAGACTATTAGACAGTGGTGTGTCCTATTTCTTTAAAAGTTCAGAATGTGTCATTTGAGATACTTTAGGCACACCTCTATGTAGGTGCTTTCTGTTCTGCTGCTGCTCTGTCAATACATGAATAGTTTTGCTTCAGAAATTACATCTGCTGTTGCTCTGTCAATACATGAAAATCAGTTTTGCTTCAGAAATTACATCTCATTGTTCTGGGAAGATTACTTCTGAAAGACCTGGAGTATGAATTACTAAACAAAAATAAATGATGACATGGGTGAATTTTGTGTATAAGAAAGTGGAGAATTGGTCTCCACTAGAGACTCAAAAATGAATTTATTGGTATCTCATCAGAAATATTATCATAAGATTGAGGTCCCACTCAAGTTAACTTCTGTAATGTGGAAGGTAGGATAAGAGTTGGACTGTTTCATCCTCCTTCTCAAACAGCAAAATGTCTTAGGATCTGAATTCACCATGTAGTGAGTTTAGGCAAAGAGGGAGTGAAAATCCCTGAGAGAACCAGGAAGGTGAAGGAGGGCAGGACAAGGAAGGGATGGTGCTACCTTGTCTTCTCTTTAATCTCCAGTCCTGAGGATGATGGATATTTCTGTCTCACTGGAGTAAAGGCCAAGCAGAGAGCTGTCAAAAATGCCCTTTCCTCATTAAAGGAAACTCTGCCCCCATTAAAGGACTTGGAACTTCCTAAGCAAAATGCCATGGAAAGCAGTCTATGATGGACGGTCAGTTCAAGGGAATTCTAGGGCCTTTCAGGAAAGGCATGGATGGCTCCTGCTTTAAATTAGAGATGAAAAGTGAGCAGCCAAGGGAACGGATGTCAGGCCCTCACCTGAAACACTAGCACTCTTTGTCATTAATTGGGTATTCATGGGTGCCAACATTTGTGCAAAAGAATAAGGTAGACAAATGTTGCTCTTCCATTGACTTGATTCCTCCCCCCAGATTTTATGTACTATTTATTTATTTAAGGCATTTATTTATTATCTTTCAACCCACCATGTTCCTCAAGGTGATACATTATGGATAAAAACACTTTAAATACATAACTAAAAATTAGTTAAAACACTTCCAAACTCCTCTTTTCAAATAGTTCCAAAAATAAACCATTAAAAACAGTTTTTAAAACAACTAGAGAAACTCCATCTCTAATTTTAAAAACAAAAACAAAGATCTAGGATAGTCTTTATTGCCTGCCAGAAACTCTGAAGGGATGGAACCAGCTTGCCTTCCCTTGGAGGGAATTCCACAGTAGAGGCACTGCTACAAAGAAAGCCCTGTCACATGTAGCCATCAGCAGAAACATGCAGGGTGGTGGAACATTAAATGTCTCCTTCCTGAGGTTCCTAGATTTGGGACAGCCTCATATGGGGGAAGGTGGCCTTCCAGATATCCTGGCTCCAAGCTAAGTGAACCCTTATTTCTTTCTGCAGCTATGCACCCCAAAGCCCTGCTCTGAAGGGCTGGGAAACCCTTTGCAAGAGGTTGATTGGTATCTCAGAGGGCTACTGGGGGAAAGGGAGGAGAACAAAGTCCCAGTTTTGCTAGTGCTGGATACCAAAAAACACTGCTAGCTCTTGGTCATTGGGTAATGCAGCCTTCCCCAATCTGGTGCCTTCCATATTTATTGGAGTCCAAGTCCTATCATGTGCATTCCATGATGGTAATGAGGATGAGGGGTATTGTAGTCCATCTCATCTGGAGGATGCCAGATCAAGGAGAGGCTGACATAAACAGCACATTTCCTTCTCTGTCTTTTAAAATAATTATGCATAGAAGCAACTCTTTAATGATCTTAAGCCTATTTAACAGCACAGCAATATCTGAACTCCCTGGTACTGCTCAAGAAAGCATGAGTATGCATGAGAATAGGGAATTATTTTCACATTTAACTTTCATTACAAAAGTGAATGTGGTTCATTCTAGGGCAAAATAAAGCAGCTATAGGATTGTGGGATCTTAACTAGATGACAACAGCATAACTCTGTTAAATTACAGCAGAGCTAATGAAACAAAGTAAAATGATTAGTTGTGGGCTCCTTGAGGCATTTCAAAATAACATTCACATCACATAACATTGCAATGCAGCCCAAATAGCAGCCATCTCAGTTGTTTAACTCGGATTCTAGAAATCTGAAATGTTAGATCTGTTTGCAAATGTACACATATTTAAAGTTAGGGCCATAAAGTGCTACAAATTTTCTTCCCCTGCTCTTTGTTTTTCTTATGTGTGGGAAATAGAACGGAGGAGGATTTTTGCTTGGTTTGATTTTTTTTTGGTGGTAAAATTTGCAAAGTTCTGATGGTAAGGACATTGAAAAAAATGAACATATGAGAAAGGGAAACTCATAATCTGAACAGAAAAAGAGTCATGCTGGATCAGACCAAAGGCTTATTTGAATGAGGATCTTATGAATTTAACTATGCTGGGCTATGGTTGCAGAAAGAAAAAGCATGCATGCATGGTGGCCACAACAGAAAGAAGGCAGTGGAAAAGTAAGCTGATAGAAACCTGCAGTTTTAATCTGCCTTTTCTCACTGTGTAATCCTCACTAAAATGCAGACACTAAGATAATGTGCCAAGAAGGTTTCAACTTTTGTTGCTATCATTCTGTGCCTTTAAGTCAACTCTGGCCCCAAACAGACAGGCCAAAAGTAGCGGCTTCCAGCTGCTTCAGGAGTGTGGTGTGTAGATGATGCACATCCTCAAAGTGGCCAGAAGCCACTCTGAGGCTGCTAAAGGTGGCCCAAATCCACCAGAAAAAGGAGCAGCAAAACACCACACCTGATGGCGGCCAATTTGGGACTGTGGTGGCGGCCCACTTTAAAAGCAGGCCATCCAATCACTGCAGTCCTGGAGCAATTGTAGCTGGAACCAGAGATCACTCTTTCCAGGTCATCTGCTTTGGCCATTTGACTTGTAGTGACCCCAGTGGCATACCAAAAGTGTGGTGTAGAGTGGTCTGCTCTGAGTGCAAGGGTGAGAGGAGGGCATTGTCCCTGAGATCAAGTAGAGTAATGAAGCTGGAAGCTGGGGTCAGCTGGTGATGCAGACACAGATATTGCCTACTCCCCCTGGAGCTCCCCTCTGCAGAAGCTTCCCTCACTAAGAAATTCAATGATAGACATCTTGCTAAATCAGGCTTCATTGATCTGTATTGGTGCTCACTCCTTTTGTGCCACAGTAAGCAGTAGTGTTAGCAACACATGGAGACACACGCATACAAAATTGTCATTGAGTTGCCTGACCCTGATTTCCATGAGGCAAAGAGAGGAGAGGAGAGATGCCCATATGAAACCCCATAGGGTGATTTCCCTACCCATCACTTCCCAAGTGCCCCTGAATGGTTTGCAAGTCCCATCACTTGTACATTTATGCCATCCTTGTGGCTTTGCAGGGATGGGGTGGGATCTGATGGAAACAGGGAGCCAATGAACTTTGAACCTGGGCATACTGAAACACCAAATTTGTCCTGCATGGGAAGGGTGGCAGTTGATGCAAACCTGATATGGCTGCTGAGTATCCAGTCCATGCTTAGACTCTCAGCTTTCCTGTCTTTGACTTTCCAAGCACTTATCTGAGCTTTGCTTCTTCCCGCTCGTCACATCAGGAGTTCTCTTACTTGTCTTGGAATTCCTCTAATGAGGCAGAGCCGCACGCACATGCCTGCACATACATGTAATTGCATATTGCAATCTTGTACCCTTCCACTGAGGGTTCAGGGAAAGTTGACTGTCTTTACAAATGTCCCAGGAAATACCACAGTGTGGCATTGAGGCCAGGGAGAGGCACTGGCCTCAGATGATCAGTGGGGCTCCTAGTTTAATATCAGCAGGTGAAAAAATGTTTGTTTGTTTGTTTGTTTGTTTTACCCCCAACAAACTAATTTCAGAAAGTATTTTTTTTCCATTGGGGATATTGCCTGGGTTGGCTTTTCCTTGGTTTTCTCTTTGATTTGCTGAAACCTTCCTAATTTGCACTTATTCATTTATTTTATTTCTATGCTGCCTTTTCCCCAGAAATGGACCAAGGCAGCTCACAAGATAATTTTTTTCAAAACTTTACAATTAAAATTTTAAAATAATTAAAATAATCTAGTTAAAATAATATAAAATTAACACATAGAATCATAGAATCAGAGTTGGAAGAGACCACAAGTGCCATCCAGTCCAACACCCCTGCAATGCAGGAACTCTCAATCAAAGCATATCAGACAGATGGCCATCCAGCCTCTGTTAAAAGACTTCCAAAGAAGGAGATTCCACCACTCTCTGAGGTACAGTGTTCCACTGTCAAAAAGCTCTTACTGTTAGGAAATTCCTCCTAATGTTGAGGTAGAATCTCTTTTCCTGTAGTTTGAATCCATTGTTCTGTGTTCTAGTCTCTGGATCAGCAGAAAACAAGCTTGCTCCATCCTCAATGTGACACCCCTTCAAATACTTAAACAAGATATCATATCACCCTTAATCGCCTCTTCTCCAGGCTAAACATACCCAGTTCCCTAAGGGCCAATGGAGTCACTGTGCCACCCCTGGGAGCAGCAGATCAGGACTGCGGAAACGACATGCCATGGCCCTGATCCTCCTTTTTGCCACTCCCAAAAGAGTGGGAAAATGCTGCTCCTTTTGGGGGTGGCAAAAAGCTTCTCTTAGAGCTGCTGCTGTGGCTCTTTTGTGCCTCATTGGCACACAGCGTGTCTGCACGCTGTGCCAAGAGGGCGCCCTGATGCTGTGTGCCATGCGGTCGGGTGTGTGGCATTGGGGTGGAGTCAGGGCAGCTGATGGGCAGTCACCCTGCACCAACTCCACCCCCAGGCCAGCCTAAAATGCCCGTCTGCTTCCCTCCTAAATCTTTCCTCATAAGGCATGGTTTCCAGCCCCTTCACCATTTTGGTCGCCCTCCTCTGGACATGCTTCAATTTGTCAACAGACTTTTTGTAATGTGGTGCCCAGAACTGGACACAGTATTCCAGGTCAGGCCTGACCAAAGCAGAATGGAGTGGCACTATTACTTCTCTTGATCTAGACACTATACTTTTATACTGTTGCCTCATGTTCAACTTGTGGTCTACTAGGACTCCTAGATCCCTTTCACATGTAGTCTCGTTAAGCCATTTCTTTTCTTTTCTTTTTTTGCACTAAGTGCAGTACCTTACATTTCTCTGTGTTGAAATTCATTTTGTTAGTTTTGGCCCAGCTTTCTAATCTATTAAGGTCATTCTGAATTTTCATCCTGTCCTCTGGGGTATCAGCTATTTCTCCTAATTTGGTGTCATCTGCAAATTTGAGAAACATGCCCCCTATTCTTTCATCCAAGTCATTAATAAAGATGTTGAATAGCACTGGGACAGAACCCTGCAGCACCCCCACTGGTCAATTCTCTCCAGGATGAAGAGGAGCCATTGCTGAGCACCCTTTGGGTTCAGTCAGTCATCCAATTTCTAATCTACCTAACAGTTGTATTGTCTAGCCCACATTTTACTATCTTGTTTGCAAAAATATCATGAGGGACCTTGTCAAAAGCCTTACTGAAATGAAGACATGCTATGTCTACCATCTTCCCTTCATCTAGCAAGCTGGTAGTTTTATATATAAAAAAAGAGATCAGATTAGTCTGGCATGACTTGTCGTTGAGAAACCCATGTTAACTTTTAGTGATTATGGCATTCCCTGCTAAATGCTCACAGACTCTCTGTTTAATGATCTGCTCTATAATCTTTCCTGGTATTGATGTCAGAATAACTGGACGATTGTTGTTGGGATCCTCTTTTTTCCCCTTTTTGAAGATGGGGACAATGTTTGCCCTCCTCCAGTCTGCTGGGTCTTCTCCTATTCTCCAGGGGTTCTCAAAGCTTATTGCCAGTGGCTCTGAAATTACTTTGGCCAGTTCTTTTAATATCCTTGGATGTAGTTCATCTGGTCCTGGAGACTTAATTCATTTAGGTTAACCAGGTATTCTTGTACTACCTCTTTACTTATTCTGTGCTGCATTTCTCCTATTGTGTCCATTGCTCCATTTTCCTCAGGTTGAACACCCTTTTCCTTTTCTGAGAAGACTGAGGCAAAGAAGGTGTTGAGTAGTTTTTCCCTTTCTTTGTCCCCTGTTAGAATTTTTCCATCTTCTCTATGGAGTGGCCCTACCATTTTCTTCTTCTTCCTTTTGCTACGGACATACCCCCAAAGAATCTCTTTTTATTGTCCTTAACCCCTCTAGCAAGCCGAGCTCATTCTGGGCTTTGGTTTTCCTGACTTTACCCCTACATGTGTTAGCTATTTGTTTGAATTCCTCTTTAGTGACTTTGCCCCTTTTCCATTTCTTGTACAACTCCCATTTAAAACTTAGACCCTAAGCAGACGGACGGCTGTGGGCCGACCCCAGATGCTGCGGATTGGAGCTGAGGTAGCCGCACTCCTCAGCCCCAATCCTCCCCTTTTCGGGCCCTGAAAGGAGTGCTAAAATAGTGCTCGTTGTGCGCTTGTCGTGTGGAGCAACAGGCGCTCTGATGACGTGTTCGGGAAGGGGTTGGGGTACCCAGCGTGAGGCTGCCCCTTCCCTTCCTTGCCTCCAAGATGGCACAAAACGCCGTCTGCTTCCCCCCTTAGTTCAGTTGAAAGTTCCTTTGTCATCCAACCCGGTTTCTTGAGACATCTCCTATTTTTCCTTCTCATTGGAACAGTTTGAGATTGTGCCTTCAGTATCTCCCTTTTGAGAAACTTACATCCTGAACTCCCTTCTCCTTTAGTATTCCTGACCATGGGATCATTCCTAGTGTTTCCATAAGGGGGGAAGCAGACAGCACTTTGCGCCGTCTCGGAGGCAAGGAAGGGGAGGGGCAGCCTCATGCTGGGTGCCCCAACCCCTTCCCAAACATGTCATCGGAGTGCCCGTTGCTCCACACAATGGGTGCTCCAATGACTTACTTCCGCCGCAGCGTCCGCACACACTGCGGCAGAAGAGACGCTGAAGGTGTGCCTAACACCTCTTGCGGCGCACCTTCAGCATCTTATGGAAAAGCGCTATTTTAGCGCTCCTTCCAGGGCCCAAAAAGGGATACATTGGGGCTGAGGAGTGCGGCTATCTCGGCCCCAATCCGCAGCTTCCCGGGGTGGCCCATGGCTGCCCGTCTGCTTAGGCCCTAAGTTTGTTGAAATCAGCTTTCCTAAAGTCTAGAATGAGTGTTTGACTATGCCTAGCATCTGCTTTCCACTGTATAAGAAACTCCAGGAGAACATGATCACTCCCACCTAAGGTTCCCACCACTCACACCCCATTTGCCAGGTCATCCCTGTTGGTTAGGATCAGATCTAAAATAGATGATTCCCTTGTTGTCTCTTCCACTTTTTTGATAGAGAAACTGTCTTTGAGGCAAGTGGAGAATTTGGTAGACCTTGAAGCATTGGCCAAGTTTGACTTCCAGCAAATATCAGGATAGTTGAGTGTGTGGTCCTTTCTGAGTGTGTGGTCATCTGTTCTAGAAAGGCATCATCCAATTCCTCAGTCTGACTTGGGGATCTGTAGTAGACTCCCACTATAGCATCCCTGTTGTTTCCTTCTCCTTTAATTTTTATCCAGATGCTCTCCACCTGATTTCCAGGATTTAAGTCCTGGATCTCTTCACAGGTGTAGACATCCCTGACATATAATGCAATTCCTCCTCCTTTCCTGTTTGGCCTATTTCTCTTAAAAAGGTTATACCCCTCTATTCCTACATTCCAATTATGAGACTCATCCCACCAGGTTTCAATGATGCCTATTATATCATATTTACTTTGTTGTATTCATCTTGTTTATTTCACATGCTCTGTGCATTAGTGTAGAGCAGGGGCTGGCAACCTACGGCCCCCGGGCCGGTTCCGGCCCAGGGCCCTGTGATTACCGGCCCAGGAGGACCCCTGCCGCCGCCGCCACCTGCGCATTTTCGTTGCTGCGTGGCCGCGCAGGCCGCGACTGCCATTTTGTTTTCCAAAATGCGTCGCGACTGCTATTTTTGGAGAACAAAATGGCGGCCACAACATGCACGGAGGTGGCTGTGGCGGTGCGTGCAGCAGCGGTGGCAGCAGTGTGCTTGCGGGGGTCGCGCATGGCAGCAGTGGTTGCACGTGTGCGCATGAGCGTGTGCGCCACCATTCCCCCCCCCCGGGCCCGCAGGAAGGTAAGACTTCGGGGGATCGGCCCCCGGCTCAAAAAGGTTGCCTACCCCTGGTATAGAGACATCTAAGAGCATTTGTCCTTCCCACTTGCTGCCTGTATGAGGTTTTTTTCCTTCCACTGTTGTGCCCTTGCATCATTTGCCTTATTCCCTCTATGACACTTTTACTATTATCTCCAGCCCATGATGTACTCCTGCCTTCTAAGATACCTTCCAAGATACTGGGGGGAAGGAGATGGCTTAAAGAGCTGTTTTGGGGGCACAGAAGGGGAGGGGCAGCCACACGGTGGGTGCTCCAACCCCTTCCTCAGGTCATCCTCGGAGGAGCCAGCCCTCCACATGGCTGGCGCTCCGAGGAAGACCTCCCACTGCAGTGTCAATACACCCTGCAGCGGAAGAGTCACCGAAGGTGCACCGCCAGTTTTTGCGGCGCACCTTTG
>CM034712.1:9174012-9185506 GCA_020142125.1 Phrynosoma platyrhinos | reverse complement strand
CTGCAGCTGCATGGTATGCGGTAAACTCCTGCGGCTGTGAGAGGGTTTACCTTCTCAGCCAGTTCCAATTGTCCTCCTTTCCTCACTCCCTTTGCTTTCCCTGTCAGCCTCTCCAATTCTTCCCTCCTGATTCCCTCCACTCTCCTTGCTTCCTCTGCTGTCATCACTCTGGTTTCTCCGTCGGACCCCTCCACAGGTTTAGGGCTTACCACCCAAGTGGAGTTACCCCTCTGGGGCTGCTTCAACAATGGGGATAAGGTCTCTGTCAATCAGGTTAGTTGTTTTCAATGGGATCTGACTTGCCTCTGTTTACCCTTAGTCTGTGCCTTTGTTTCTATTTCCCACTCTAGAGACCTCAATGGTTTAAGTTATCAATTCGATTGTAGTTGTCTGGGAACAGTCTTGGAGTCTAAAGTTCCAAAATGTTTCAGTCAAGATATTTTTCAGTACTTCAGGATATTATAGTCAATCCCTTACTCAAAACATCTACTTCAATCTATTTCAGTCTCTTCTTTTTAGGAGAGCTTTAGTTCTTAGAGTCTCCTTTTTGAAGTCATTTGCAATCAGTTAGGACTCAGCAGGTCATCTCCATTTCTTTTCCTAAGTCCCATTAATTTTAGTAAGTTACTTTTTTAGGCTTATGGCTTGGTTTCTCTCATGTTATACACAACTGTATCCAAACTTCTGTCTCTCACTTAGACATTTATTCTGCCATTGGACACTTCTAGTCAAAATGTCTTTAATGTCTCTTTAATTGTTAGCTTTAAAAGGAAGTCCATATTTCTATAGAAGTGCTTTGTAGGCTTGAAAAAGCACCAGTGTTTTCTTATGTTTTAAATTTTCTTCAAACTATTCAAGATTTAATTAGAAAAAGTGATAGTGTTGCTTATCTCCCCAAAGGGACAGATTAGCACTGGTGTCTTGCCCTGTGACTTCTTCAGTAACTCCTTCAGTCCTTCCTCAGTTTTTTCTAATTTTTTTTCTAGGACACTAGTTACTGGAATCTGGTCTCAGCAGAGCCGTTCTGGACCCCCATTACAGGGGTGTGCGTGTCTTGTTCCCTTCCAAGATCTTGTATGAAGGGTCCCTTAAAGCAAAAATCTGTTGTCTGTCACACCAGCCTCATGTGAACCAGACCTTTCACTTCGCTTCAGCCACTGGAAGTCCCTCCAAATAGCACTCCACTTTAAAGGAGCCAAGAAAAATAAGGGAAGTTGGTCCATCCAAGTGGTAAAGTTGATTCAGCTGTGGCATATCGAACGGTCCCCTTCTCTTCTTCCCTTCAGCTTTACAAGCACCTTGCCAAGATCCAATTCAATCCTGGTTTCCAGTGCTTAGGAGAAACAGGTAAATGGACCCAAATGGATCCCTCTGAAATCACCTGGCATGGTTTTGGTCACTTGCTTGTCTCTTTGGTGACCTGTTGCTGAATCGACTGAGAACTCCTGTCAACACCACATGAAAGGCTTGTCTCAATGAGATGCCATTTCAACTGGAAATTCCCCAATTTAAAAGATACAACAAAACCTTTGGAAAAAATGACAGGAGAATTGAATCAAGTGAGTCAAAAATTAGAATGTTTGGAGGAAAAATAGAAACATCAGAGCAGACTATAGAGACAATGAAACAGAAAAAAGAGCAGCTATCAGATGAAATAATTTTGGTGGATTTGAAAGAGAGAAAGAAAGAAAGAAATGTATGAAAGTAGGTGGATAACCAGAACAACAGAATGAAGATATATTTTGGGAAATGATGATAGAGGCATTGGTAATTATTTGGCTTTGCAGAAGAAATTACCCAGGGATGTGATGGTTCATTTTGCCTGGAGACAAACAAGATAATTGGTATCCCAACAGCAAGAATTAATAAATTCAAGATTGATGGTAAGGAATTAATACTTTTCAAAGATATTTTCCAAAATAATTATTTGAAAAAGAGAATAGAATATATTTTATTTTGACAGACAAACTGAGGGGCTAAGTAGACCAGCTCAAATCGGTCAAGGACCGCAGCAATCAGATGGCCCACTCTAAAAGCCAGCCACCACTGTGGTCCCAAATGAACCACCAGCAGTAGCAGTTTTTTTATTGCTTCTTTTTCTGGTGGCTTCAAGCTGCCTTAGAGTGGCTTCTGGACAATCCAAGTGGCCAGAAGCTGTACCTTTTGGCCCATGTGTTTTGGACCTCAAATAAAGAAAAACTTTCAGATGGGGGACATTAGAAGGGATAATAATACATGCAGAGAAGGAAATCTTCTTCACTGCACAGATTGCCAACCTATAGGAACAAAAATATTTCCTATATTATGTCCTGTTGCATAAAAATCAATTTTTTCACCATCTGTGCTCTAGTCATTGTCCTTCCCATTTCAGTTCCCTGAGGGTCTCAGTATACCAAGAAGCCTGGTTAATAACAGGTTGGAGAGAATGTTTGGGAACCATGTGAAATCCCTGGTTTGATTTTGATTCCACTTATTAACCAGGACTGTCAGTGATACCAGCCATAAAACCCTCTACAGTCTCCTAGAATCCTGGGATCCATTAGGCTTCAAGGACAGACCATTTTAATAGGTCCTCCACCCCTGCAAGGACAGGTTGTCATTGTGATAGTAGCTCTGACCAAAATGCTAATTTTAAGAGAAAGAAACAAAAACAAATGCAGAAAATATCAGATTCTATTAAGAAATAAGATGAAGGACTGAAGAAGAATCCTTAAAATAGTGGATCAAGTAGTGGATCAAAAAATAGAAGAATATTTGAAAAGTCAAAATTTGCTGATTTCTGAAGACTAAGGCCAGAAACATACGGGCAGAAAAGTGTGGCTTCCAGCCACTCTGGGGTGTGTGCCATTTAGATGATGCACACCCCCAGAGTGACTGAAAGTTACACAGAGAGTGCATCTGGCCAGGAAAAGCTGGCTGGAAAAGAAGCAGAGAATGTCTATCTTTGCTGGTTTCCTATTTGGGAATGCAGTGGCAGCCTGGATTGGGATTGGGCCCATGTGGTCACTGTGATCCCATCAATTGGGATAGGAGAGACTCTGGCCACTCCTTTTGCCCCATCTGCATGACCCCTGATGAAAAGACTGGATGAACCAATATCTATGGTGGAATTAATGGAAGCAATAAAGAACTGAAATTGGCAAAGCACCAGGTTCAGATGGATTAATTGCATGATATAAAAACATTTCAGGACCTATTTTACATCCTATGAATTATTCTCTGTTAGACAATATGACAGTAATATGTCATTATTATTGTAATCCCACTTCGATCTGCAGGGAGAGGCAGGAAATATAAATAAAAATTGTTATTATTATTATTATTATTATTACCCACAGGGGACAAGCAAATATAATTAAACATTAAATTAAATAAAATAATTTTAATTCCAAAAGAAGATCATGATTTGAAAGACACAAGAAATTAAAGGCATATTTCTTTATTAAATAATGACTATAAGATCTTTTCTGTCATATTGTTGGAAAGATGAAAAAAGTGTTAATGACAATAAAATATGAAGACCAAGCAGGGTTTTTACCAAACAGACATTTGAGAGAAAATGTCTGATGTGTATTGGATGCAGAAATGGGGTGGGACAGCTGCATGCCAGCCACCCCAACCCCACACCAATGCTGTCCTGATGCCATGCGCTGATACACATGGCATGCAGCATTAGGATGCCCTTCTGGTGCAGCGTTTTGACACGCTGCACCAGAAAGAGTACTAAAGAACTGTGCACTGGCTCTTAAGGCAGCCTTTTGCCACCCCTGAAAGGAGTGGCATTTTACCGCTCTTTCAGGGGTGGCAAAAGGGAGGATCATGGCTGTGGTGTGTGGTTGCAGTGGCCCCGATCCATGGCTAGTGGGGTGGCCCAGAGCCACACGTCTGTATAGCCCCATAATGTGAAAAGTGTAGCCTTAAATTTTCTAGATGCTGAAAAAGCATTTAATAATGTCAATTGGCCATTTTTATTTGCAGTTTTAGAGAAGGTGGGCTTCAGGAAGAATTTTTTAGAGTGTACTTATAAATGGATTTATGACAAACAAGAAGCAGTGATACTGATAAATGGAAACTTGTTGTGTATTTTTGTGCACTTTCTGTTCACCTTATTATTCCACTGCTGTTTAATCTCATTATTGGAATAGATATTTACAGTTGCAACAAATAAATTTGTAATAAGAGTAACTATATTAATTACAAATACTTTGCTAATATGAAGGGTACAATTTATGGAAATGAGCTGCCAAGCAGAAGACAAGTGAAAAAAGGCTGGGGACCACAGAGTTCTATAGCGGTGGAATAATAACTTTCTTTTCCTTTTCTTTTCTTAGAACTGAGGGCATGTGCATGTCAGAGTCCTATTGTGTATTAGTTATATACCCTTTTATTTTATTTTATTTTATTTTCCTAATGTCTATTACTTTGATTGTAAATTAGACTGTTCTTTGTAAAAAATTAATAAAAGAGCAATAGTTTGAAAAAAGAAAAGAAAAAGAAAATCCAGTTTTTCATCTCTCAAAAGTGTTGCAGAATAAATTTGCCACAGACGGTACTGTTTTCAATGTAAAGTTTTGTGTGGGCTTCAAGCCCACCCTCCCCTTCTTACTAGCCACAGAAAATGAAATGTGGAGTGTAGCTCTTTGTTAAGCTATCTTTGTGACAATTCCTCTCTAAATGGAAGCTGAAGCAGAATTTTATTTAACTGCTCATGGAAGCATTCAGCTGTGAATCCTTGGAATGTCTCAGCCTGTAAACTATTGATGTTTTGCCATATTTCATTATGATCAATGAACTAATGCGCAAACAAAGAATCCTAAGATCCTCCAGCAGAAAGGCAATCTGTTTTGAGTCATAGAAGAGAGGAGTGGGCTGAGGAATGGATTGCAAACACAAACACAATCTACTGCACCATGATTGAAGGGCCTTCTCCTAATATTATACAATGACCTTCAAAGGTCTCTGTATAACTAACGATCACCTATTTTAAACTCATTGGGTAAAGACAAAGTTTGCTGTTGTGTTCTTTTTTCTGCATCTCTGACATTTTGGCTGGACAGCTTTGATACCTGCTGCTGGTGCTGCAGTAGCAGCAGTAATATATGCAAAAGCAAATGAAATATGAAATATTTGAGAAAGAAACATTATTAGATAAAAGGAATTAGGTTACTCTACTTCCACTACTTATGACTTCAATCTCATGTTTCCTAACATCTTTAGGAGTGGATGTCAGTAGTGACTGCAGCATTCCATATCAATGCAGTGGTGAATCTGTTCTAGATTTTAATTAAAACTTTGATAGTACTTGTTTGGGGAGCAGAGTCCAGCACAAGTAATGTCTTTAATATCTGGACTAAAACCTGAAGTGGCTTCTGTACTCCATGATGAGCTGCCAGGAGTAAGCATGATTACCCATGCACAAACCCATAAGAATTCAAATGAAGCAATTGAGAATCAGTGTGGTGTAGTAGTTAGGGTGTTGTATTAGGACTTGGGAGGTCCAGGTTCCAGTCCCTACTAAACTATGAAATGTCCTGGCTGACTTTGGCCTAAATTGTCTTGATCTCTCTGCCAGTCCTACTAGTTCACAGTGTTCTTGGTGTGAGGATAAAAGAGGGCAGGAAGAATGCAACAAGTGCTGTCTTGAGGTTACTGAGGGGGGTTGCAGACTGCCAGAAATAGTGCAAATTGAGTCCACTTTTAGGGTTAGGGAATCATGGGAATTTTTTTCTGAGACATTGAGCCTTCTCTGTCAGAGAGCTCTGGTGCCACAATAAAATACAGTTTCTATGATTCCCTAGCACTAACCCTAACCCTAAAAGTGGACTCAATTTGCACTATTTCTGGCAGTCCACAACCCCCCCGAGACAAGATGGGATAGAAATGCAACAAGCAAACACATAGGACACATGCTGCAAATGCAATAAATATGACTACTACTATTGACCAACAACTAATTCCCAGAACCATTAGAGCTCTTGTAATCACAGGAAATGGGAGCAAGAGAGGACCGTGTGATCTACCAGTCCAGGAGTAAAGTGGTGAGAACTGGATTCCAAGTGCTACCCAACAGAAAGGCTTCTTCATGCAATAAGAGGGTCTGGGGATAGTATTAGTTCTAGGTTGTTTTCCTTGGGAAGAAGATTTCCTCGCCTTCTCCTTTTCCTCCTCCTTCCCAGTCTGCATTGCCCCTAGTTTGTCCTTTTCCATTGGGCCAAATACATGGAACTATTCAAAGGGAGTAACCAAGCAGGTGACCAATGCTTGTAAGATCAGAGAACAGACATCAATAGCTTGAGGAGGAATATCAGGAGGAGCAAGAGACTTCAGAGACTGGCCTATTACTAGGGTGAAAATAAATGTGTGTATCTTGGACCTTGCCCTTGATTCATATTTACAGTAGAAACAATCTAAAAGGTTAAGTGTAGAGAAACAACGATATACAATAAACAGGATGAGTGGTTCTTTGCAGAGGAAGTTTGGGACAAAGAAGATGACCATCTTGGAGCAACCAAGGCCAGCCACCACCACGTTCCCTAGTCCCAGTTCCTCATTGCCTGTGCCAATGGAGGCTGATGCTAAAGAGAACAGTCAGGAGCTTGGCACCCAGGCAGCAGAGTCTCCTGCTAACTTGGGCAGTGAGAAAGAGGAGGCCAACTTACCTCTGTCTTCTTATAGCCAGCAAAGATCAGAAAGAATGGGACTGCATCATTCTAGCAGGCTTTATGAGAAATGCTAGGCAATTAAGAAGCAGCTGCACTAGCAAGTGTTGAAGATAAAAAACCTGGGAAGAATTCCAGAATCTTTGTTAGAGGTTAATTGACATCCCTGGTGAAGGCATCTTTGTCAGAGACTCTCTTGTTGCCTGATTTCCTTAATTGGACCCTTTGACTTTGGACTGACAATTTTATTTATTGAACTCCTGAACTCTTGGACTGGTTGATTGTTCTGATTACTTGAACCTTGATGCTTGGACTGGCTAAATAACCTTGTTTTCAGAACCCTTAGTATGCTCTGGTTTCTGGCTGTCTGATACTCTGGACTTGAATTGTCTCTGCAGATGGGTCCTTTGCATTGGAGGCAGGGAAGGGGGAGGGGCAGCTGCATGCCGGCCACCCCAACCCTTCGCCGAAGATGTCCTGCTGCCATGTGCCCTTACGCATGATGCATGGCATCAGGACATCTTCCCGGCGTAGCGTCTTCACGTGCTATGCCAGAAGAGTCAGAGAAGAGCTGCATGCCAGCTCTTGGGGTGGCCTTTTGCTGCTCTTTTAAGAGGCGGCAAATGGGAGTATTGGGGCCGCTGTGTGTGGTAGCAGAGGCCCCAATCCTCTGCTTCCTGGGGCGGCCAAAGGCCGCCCATCTGCATCCCCCCTACATTTTGTTTCTTTTACTTTGCCATTATCTCTGTTTGTTTTGCTTGCTATTGGCTGCTGGCTGCTTTCCTGGAAAACTTTTTAAATACATAAATGCTTGTGCCACACTACTCCACATCTCTCAGCCAGCTGCACTTTTTAAAATATTATTTTTAAATCAAAATTCTATATATACGTACAACCCACCATATTCTTATTGCACTTTTATACCTATTGTACATGAGAACCAGCATACTGTAGTTTTTGAGTGTTGGATTATGACTCTGGAGACCAGGTTCAAATTCCAGCCCAACTATGGAAACCTGCTAGGTGGCCTTGTGCAAGTCGCACTATCTCAGCCTCTGAGAATGGCAATAGCAAACCCGCTCTGAAGAAACTTGCCAAGAAAACCCCATGATTTGGTCACCATAAGACAGAAATGAGAGCCAGCATACTGTAGTTTTTGAGTGCTGGACTATGACTCTGGAGACCAGGTTCAAATTCCAGTCCACATCATCAACAACAAACCTATCATATGCCCTCCCCTTCCATTCATCTTCATATCACTTATTAATTTCCTCTTAGTAAAACTTGATTACCAATTAATTATACCCTGTCATATACTTATACAATACTTTTCTCATAGTTAGGTATTGATGTACCATGTACCTAGTAACCTTAAATTATTAGCTTCAATCTAGTAAGAGAATCACCATTAAGTCACCCCATACATTACTTATATTATATCCCAGTCTTTCTTAAAATTACCTGCATTCCCATCTCTCAACAGGTGGGTCAATTTGTCCATCCAAGCCATATCTATTTTTTTTTAAAAAAATAAATTTTATTATTATAAAACATCTAAAACATACAGAACCTTTGTCAGAGGTTAACTGACTTCCAAGGTGAAAGCATCTTTGTTGGAGGCTCTCTTGTCAATACAAGAAATCAATACAAACACTACAAAGTTGTCATGTAATACAAAAGATCGATTCTATGTATTTCACTTATTGTCATCAGACATCATCATACATAATAATTAAATGAGACTGCTTTGAATCTTCAGCTTGATGAAAAACTTCCCAAACTTATTATAGTCCTCTTCTTTAAATATAGCTTTCACTAATTCCTCTAAATTTAGTTATCACATATATCGGTCTCTAAGCCAAAGAGATTTTAATAAAAAAAGGTAATAGACAAAAAACAATAACAGAGAAATAGCAAAACATAGATGTCTGCTGTTGGCTCCTTTTCTTCTTCTTCTTCTTTTCTCCATCCCAATCACCATTGTTTTCTTATTCTACCTAAGATTTCTAATCTAATATAGCCATCTCTATTTTATTTGTGTTTGCTTTCCTTCTCTCCTCTTTTTTAAGATTATTCCTTTATATTTTCCACATTTCCATAACATTTTCCCATTCTTCCTCTATTCTCTTGATTGATTTTCCTTTTAGTAACACTGTCAGAATATCCATGTCCATCACTTCTATTAAGTTTAAAATCTATTCATCAGTTGTTGGTATGTTATTCTTCTTCTAATATCTAGCAAATAGTATTCTTGCAGTTTCACCATATACAGTACAATCCACTTATATTTCTTTTCTCTAATATCATGTATCATATTCAGAAGGAAGAATTGTGGCGTAAATGGTATATATTTCTGTCATTTTTCCAATTAATTTTTGTTTTTTCACATTTCCACCAAACATGGAAAAATATACCATGAAGGTCTTGACATTTCCAACATTTAATTTTTCCCATTTTGCACATGGCATTAAGTTTACCTGGTGATAGATACCAGTGGTACATCCTTTTTTATAAAAATCTCTTTATCATTTTGACAAAGAGTAATTTGTTGCTTTCCAGGTCATCTCCCAATGATCAAGTTGGATGGTTTTCCCGATATCTTGCGACCATTTTATTATGACATGTTTGACTGTTTCTTGTTTCATGTTTTTCTCTCTCAGAGTATTATATTATTTAGATTATTATTTAGATATTTGTCCTCTCTCTTCTTCTATCACCATTTTGTCTATTTTATTTTTTTAGACTGTAATACCCAGATTTTTCATACTCAATTTGAATCTTTCTGTCAATCAGGAGTTTAAGATCTATTTGTTGTTTTCATTTTCTTTGTCCAGTTGTACTCTTGGTTTCATTCTGAATTCTTTTTCTTTTTCCTTTACCAGTATATCTCTATATCTGATCCATGGTTTTTTTTCTCTACTTCTGCTAAAGAATGCCTCCTGTGTTGAGACCCAAGTTGGTAACTGTCTGTAGAACTTGTCTCTGATCTTTAGCCAAACCTTCAGTAAAGCTCTTCTGATGATATGGTGGTTGAAATCTCATTATCTTTTAATTTCCCATACCACATAAAGGCATGCCATCCATACCTTATATTGTCTCTTTCCAAATCTAACATTCTTTCATTCTCCAACTTTATCCACTCTTCAATCCAATTTAAAGCACATGCATGGTAATACAGTCTGATGTTAGGTAATGCACACCCACCCCTCTTTTTTTCCCCATCTGTTAGAGTTTTCCAGCTAATTCTTGCTCTTTTACCTTCCCATAGGAATTCCCTTAACTCTTTTTGCCATTTAACAAAACATCTTCCTTTGGAAATGATTGGTAGATTTTGAAACATAAACATTAACCTTGGTAAAATATTCATTTTTATGACTGAGATTCTTCCTGAAAAGGATAAATGGAGTTTTGTCGATTTAATCATATCTTCCTTTATTCCTTTCCATGTTTTCATAGTTATCCTGAAATAAATTGAAATTCCTTTTGGTCAGATAAATACCTAAGTATCTTACCTTTTTGTCTATTTTAAATTTAGATATTTATTTCAGCTTGTCTTCCTCATTTTTTGGCAAGTTCTTAGTTCTGATTATTTTTTTTAACAAGTGATCTTAAATACAGATACTCTAACATATTGAAAAATCTGGATTAATTTCTCTATTCCTTGTATAAGATCCTCAAGGAAACATACTTTGTCATCTGCGTATGTCTTTGCTTTGTAAATATGACCTTTAACTGTTACCCTTTATGTTTGGATCTTCTCTTATTTTGATATTGAGAATCTCCAGCACCATAATTTTCCATTTCTGTTTCCTCTTCAGTTTCTGTATCCAACTTTGATCTTTTCTTTTCATTCTTTTTCCTTTCTTCCATTTCTCATTTTCTTTTTCTTTATTCTGTCATAGTTCCTTGGAAGGCATTTCTCTTCTCTCTTTATTGTCTTTAGTTAGGTTTTTTAATCCATTTTATTTATATAAAACATAAAAATACAACAACACAAAACACCAAAAAACCCCCATAAAACATAAAACAACAATCTAAAAATATATACATAAAAATGCTTCCCTTCCTTGATCTTGGTTATCTATTAAATCATTATTGTCTTTCAAGTATTTCCACTTACATCCGTATTTGTTTACATTAGCACAATTCCTTGCAAAATTATAAGATATATATTTATACATTTTTGCCAATAAACATATCCTCATCTTATACTTTATGACTGACACTCAAAATAATATCTATTAATTCAAATCCATTCATTGCCATCTGCTTAAGTTATTTGAAACCCACTTGAACATTTATTGTAACAACATAAACTGTTATAACTCTTAACTTTGTATCAGTTCATTATAATCAAGTTTTAGACAAGTATTGAGTAACTGGTATCCATTCTTTTTCAATTTTTTCTTTTGTTTGATCCCTTATAGCATAGGTCAGTTTATCCATTTCCATTACGTCAAACAATTTGATCTGCCAGTCCTTAAGTGATGGCTCTTCTTGATCTTTCCACTTCTTAGCATAAACGGCTCTAGCCGCATATAACATATAGAAAATTATTTTCCCATGTTTCTCTTCTATTTTGTTGTTAATCATACCTAGTAAGAAAATTGTTGGGTCAAAGTCTAATTTCACATTTATAATTTTAATTATTTCACTTTGTATTAATGTCCAGAATCTCATAGCCCTATCACATAGCCACCACATGTGAATATATGTGCCCTTTTCTTTTTCACAATACCAAGAAATATCAATTTTGGATTTATATATCTTAGAAATTTTTTCCGCTGTTAGATACCATTTAAATTGCATTTTATAATAGTTTTCTCTAACATCTT
>CM034712.1:9096663-9114251 GCA_020142125.1 Phrynosoma platyrhinos | reverse complement strand
CAGCAATCCTAACAATAACTAATAAAAAATTTCTAAAAAGCCACTTCATTCTGCTTCAGTACCTTAATATATAACGAGGAGCATATTAGCACTGCCCACTTGCACCCTCCCCTTGATCACCCTTTTCTCTTGAAGAGTGACTGGATCACATGGAAAGTCTTCATAAGTAGGTGATCCTCTATGGGGAATAATGATGGAAAGAGTGGGATTGAACTCTTCCTTCCTCACTCATTGAATCACTGTTGCCCCTGAATAATGGGCTCCTTCACATTCAGTCACTTCACTATTCCTTGAAACTACCTTAATCAGAGCTTGGAAAAGTAACCTTCTTAAAAGGTTTTTAAAAAAGTAAATTCTCTAGTTCTATTAGTGTTACTAAAGTGAATCAAAGGATGGGGAGGGGGAATGTCTTTTCTCTCCCAAAGTCTCCTATGGGCATACAAGTTATGTTTAGCCAGCTCAGATCAAATCTTTACAAATGTACATTATGCAAGGAAATAAAAAAAAGAGAAGAGAAGAGAGGGAACATAGCCAAAGGCTGTTCTGTTGAAGAGTTTATTGCCTGAAGCATATTAGTACTCCTGCCCCACTCCTTAAAGTTGTGTTGAATGTGTTTGATTGGTAGACATCATAATCATGTTCCTGCCAGAATCACTGAGATCAAAAGACTTCCTGATTAATAGTTATTCAGACCTCCTTTGACCTTTCCTGTCTACATTGTTCCCACTGACTCCACTACTCCTTCCTTAGAGCAAGGTTTCCAAACTTCTACAGTTTTCTGGAGTTGTTTTGCTTTGCGTCAAATTTTTATGTTTTCTTTTCTCTCCCCCTGCCCACCCTTTTTGTTAACACCTCACCTGTTCATGATTTGGATAAATACAAGTTTACAGTTCCCAGCAGGTGAAAACTGAGCAGCATCAGATATAAAAAAAAAGAATAGGTTGGCTCAGAAGTACTGCATACTCCACAGAAGAATTTGAAGTGACAGCTAACCAAATCAATATGGATTGCAAGAAGAAGAAAAAGTCTGATAGAGGGAGGCAGTAAAAGAAATTTGCCAGTGAATTCATTTTAGGTGGTTTGGAAGCCACTTAATAATATTTATGAGAGTAGAAACAACTGTATATCTTGAAGACTATTGATGAGTGAAGTGTGTTTAAGTTAGAGCAGAGACAAAGGATTTGTTGTATACTTTTGGGGATTGGGGCACAAAAGGAAGTAAAGGCTTACAGTTCTTGGGAGGTGAGGCCAAGATGTCAGTAATTTTCATCTTGTGTGGACACTTTTATTTTAAAGGTACATTTTTTTATCTTTATTTTAACAAAGCTTCAAGCATAATTCCCATCTAAAAATGATGGGAGCAATTTCTGTTAAATCAATTCAGCATCCCCTCTTCCACAAACCACTGAGATTGTGGTCATTTCCTGGTTGCATTCTAGAACTGTCAGTTTGACAGTATTCACCAAACCTGTGAAGTAGGTCTGAAGCTTCAGGAATGGTGACTTTATACCTCCCTGCTTTGAATGAGCCACTTCACTTTAGAGGTAATCCAAATACCTCCAAAGGGTATACCACAAACTGTGGTATATTTTGTGTTGGTGTGCATACATCCACTTCTGTACATAAGTGATACAATGCACCAGTGCACAGCACTGCCAGTAAGACAACATCAAGCCTCAGGATGAATGTTCCAGATTCAGTTTTTGCCATCTCCAGTTAAAAGTATAAAATATAATAGTATGTGAAGGTCTTGCCCACCACATACTGACATACTTCTAACTTGAATGTTATGCAAAGCTGAGGGAGGGCAAACTTCAAAGCCTAGAGGCGACAGTGGGTTTGACAGTATTCTATGCCCAACAGGAACATGGTCCATAATGATTAGCTGGCATCCTGTTCAATATTTATTATTCTCAATGTACATTGATTGTCACTCTACGTTACAAAATTAAACTGGTTCAGTCCCCAATCCTGTTCCTCTCATGGTACCTTGGGGCCTTTAAATTCTCCCAATAAAATCTACAAATCCCAGGGTTCCTTAGGATGGAATCATGATAGTTGAAGTGGTGTTATACTAATATAACCATGTGTGTGGAGCTACCTTACATGGACAATTGGGTTTTGCAACAAAATTTTGCAACATACCCTTACTTTCTAGTTGTAACACTTCAGCCAGCCAGGCTTTCTTCTGTATGGTGCCAACTATAAAGAAATGGCACATGCTATCCCACCTGTCAATTTCCCATTTTTTTGCTTATTTCCCAAAGCAATATTGTATTGCTACTAACAATGCTGGATCTTGTTTGAGCTATCCTCCCCCTGTCCCCAGGAGGAGTTTTGCCCTTTTGTAAAGCTTTTCAGTATTTCTGCAAACCTCAGGGTTCCATCAGGGATGCCAAGATTTCCCTCTTCTTTCTCTGAGGTCCAGTTTTGGTTCTGATCCTGTTGGTATTCACTATCTCATTTTACAGTTAGGTGAAACAATTAAAAAAGTCCACAAGGATACAAAAAGTAGTCTGCTCAAGAGTTAAGCCCAGTCTTGGCTTACTGTATCTTTACAAACAACTACAATGATAGCAGCAATAATATCCAAAAGTATAGGGATGCCAAACCTCATTTTTCTTGTTTTCACATCCAAGAACAAGAACCCATTTCCCCTTCTTGCTGTGAGATGGAGAGGTATTTCCTGCCTTTTGTCCATGAGCAGTCTTATGTTGTCTAACAGACTCCCTAACTGAGATGACACAGCTGGTCTCAGAGTTGCTGTTGGAGTCGCTTAGACTTCTAGTTCTGGGTGACTTCAACATCCCACTCGAGACCAGTTTGTCCAATTTAACAGGTGCAGCTTGGGAGTTCATGGATTCCATGACAAACATGGGCCTATCCCATACTCATTGTGCGGGTCATACCCTCGATGCGGTCTTCAGTACAGAACAGGAATATCTGTGGGTGGAGGTTATTAAAACCACCACATTGTCATGGATGAATCATTTCTTGGTCAAGGCTGAACTAAGGACCACTGTCCACCCCACCAGGGGTGGTGGATCTATTAGAATAGATTGGATTCCAGAAAGCCTTAGAGGGTTTAATGGTCAGTAATGTCGATGATTCTGTCAAACCTTTGGTCAATACTTGGAACACCGATCACGCCAAGGCTATCGACACAATCCCTCCCAAGCTGCACATATTGTGTCTGCAGAGTCCTATCCAGCGCACCTGTTTAGGGTGGTAGGGGGACTGACGCGGGTCCCACCTGTGCAGAACCCACTATTCAACCTGACAATGGTCTGCTGTGACGTGTTTAACAACTTCCTTGCAGATAAAGTCTCTCAGATAAGAGCCAACTTAGATGCCAGTGTTGCAGCAGAATCAATGGATGAGAGGTCCAGCAACTCCGTTAATGAAATTATACTGGATCAGTTTCAATCTGTGAGTACTGATGACGTGGACAAGCTCCTTGGTAGAGTGAGCAAGACAACCTGCCCTCTTGATCCTTGACCGTCATGGCTGGCCATCCGGGGGGGGGGGATGCCTTGAGTATGTTCCTTAGACACATCATTAATGCATCCCTTAGGGAAGGTCATGTTCCATCTTGCTTGAAGGAAGCGGCAGTTAGGCCATTCCTGAAAGAAAAAAAACTTCCCTGGACCCCCTGGATATAAGCAGCTATAGGCCAGTCTCTTTACTACCTTTTTTGAGCAAAGTGATTGAGAGGGCGGTTGCTCTTCAACTCCAAGCTGTCTTGGAGGAAACTGATTATCTAGATCCATTTCAAACTGACTTTCAAACTGACAGATTTTGGAGTTGAGACTGCCATGTTCGCCTAGGCTGTTGACCTTCGTCTGGGCATTGACAGGGGTAGTGTGACCCTGCTGGTGCTCATAGACCTCTCAGTGGCTTTTGACACAATAGATCATAACATCCTCTTGGATCACCTGAGAAGGTTAGGAAATGGAGGCACTGCATTGCAGTGGTTCCATTCCTTCCTCTCGGGCAGATTCCAGAGGGTGATGCTCGGGGACAGTTGCTCTGCAAGGAAAAAGCTTAAATGTGGCATCCCTCAAAGCGCCATTCTGTCCCCAATGCTATTTAACATATATATGAAGCCGCTGGGAGAGATCATCTGCAGACATGGGGTAGGGTGTTCTGAGGAATTAGGCTCAAGTCTATGAAAGCTCATGCTATCAACTTTTTTCTTTTAGTAAGTCTCAAAGATGCTACAAGATCCTTTTGCATACTGATTTTCCAGACCATCACAGCTATATCTTTGAATTCTAGACACATTCATATCTGTGAAAAAGTTGGATCTGATACTAACTAAATCTGATACTAACTAAGGGCCTTTGCAGACTGCCAAAAATAGTGCACATTAAATTGAGGCACTGCCCTGGCTCAGTGCTAGAGAATCATGGGAACTGTAATTTATTGTGGCACCAGAGCTCTCTGACAGAGAAAGCTCAATGTCTCAGAAAAAAATAAAATTCCCATGACTCCCTAGCACTGAGCCAGGGCTCAATTTAATGTGCTACTATTTCTGGCAGTCTGCAAAGGCCCTAAATCAACAAGTGGCCTTAGGTTTTAGTTTACTAGAACCAGATCTGTACACTTAGCTGAGTGGTCAAGAATCTAATTTGGTAACCTTTTTATTATGTCTGTTTAGTACCATGGTATGTATGGATGTAGAATGTAGAAATTGATGCTTTTAAAAATACTCTGATGTTTCATGGATATCACAGTGTTTAATTCTTTTGTAATCATTTGGATTCATTTTAATGAAACTTTAAAACAATTACTGATGTAAATTGAAGTAAATAAAGATAAGCCATGACAACATTATAGCTCCACTTTGGGTATCAGAGAAATGCAAACAAGGACACAGGGCTGAGACTAAAAAGGAACACTCTCTATTTACCATTCCCCAGGGTTACATTGGCACAGAGTGTTAGCATAACTTCCTCAATTAATTTAATTATTCAAATCTTTTGCAGTTCAGCCAAGGAAAGCTCTACAAGATCAATGCACAGAAGCCCCCCCTTTCTCTCTCAAACACTGTTTTCAATCTGAGTTTTTGGCAAGAAATTGCCTTTTTATCCACCCTCAAAGACCTTGAAGGTCCTAAACATTCTGAGGGCACCAGATCCCATGTGATGTTGGAAGCTATGTCAACCCTGGTTAGTACTTGAATGGGTATCTACTAAGGAGTTCCAGGGACTGTAGGCTAATTTCAGAGGAAGGCAATAGCAAAGCCACATCTGAGTATTCCTTGCCCAAGAAAACCCTATGAATTTCATGGGGTCACCATAGGTCTACAGGCAACTTCAAGAAACACACACACACACACACTGCTCTAGCTATTTCTGGGAGCCAGCAACGAGGCATGAGGCAAATGGCAAGTGAAAAGTCTGCACCGTGGAAGCAGAGATGCTTGTGACTTCAAAAGAAGGGGGGGAGACTATGACTTCTGAAGCAGGAGGTAGGGACATTTCTCTAGTCTACTCACTACATTTCTTTAGTGTAGTGAAATGGTCTCCCTTATCTAAAATAGCAAATCAAGATTTGCTTTTTGGAATTTATATTTGTGTCTTTTTGTAATATTTCAAGCTATGGATGGTTGAATCCATGGATAAAGAATCTGTGGATATGGAGAGCTGACTGTACTAGATGGCGTAGCTGATTCAGACGAAAGCAATGGCAAACCACCTCAAAGTATTCCTTGCCTAAGAAAACCAGGGTAAGCGCTAGGGAAGGGGTGGACTCAGTTGGCATTCTAGATGTTGTTGGACTGCAAATGGTGAAGTATCATTGGAGCTGTGATCCAGCAAATTCTGGAGGACCACATGATTCTCACCTCTGAGATAGACAGTACAACCCTACTCCTTCCTGCTTCTTCTTCTTTCTTTTATTTAAACGAAAGATGAAGTTCTCTGATTGTTGATTTCTGTCACAGCAGCCTATTCTGCAATATTTTTATAATATATAAGAGCTTGAAGAATGCACACAGACTGGCCATGAAGTAATTTTATACAAGGCTCTCCATTTATCCATTAATTTCTTAAGATGAAAGCCAAGAAAAAAAAAACACAAATTATGGCATGGCTAAAACAGCCACCATAGATCCCAAGTTGTGTTTTTTTCTAATGGAGTATAATTTAGAGAAAGAACATACTTTGCTATATAATTAATGGAAATTTAAATTTACCATTTTAAAGTTTCCTGTGGGAAATTTTCCATGTCAAATCAATTTGTAGATGGGATCCACAAGGCAGAAAATCACAACTGCTTCAATCTGCTTCTTGTGACAGTTGCCGGAGGTTTAATTTTCAACCGCGTTCTTTGATGGCTTTGATCTTCAGTGACAGTGTTAACTCCATTTGGTCCTCAGAACCACATTGATTTTAAGCAGCCTTTTGAGATAACCACACTAATTATTTTGCTGGAAGTTTAATTAAATATTTTCACCCAGGAATGAGATTTCAGCTCCTCAATCCCACCCCTTCTTCTTTTCTGGGAAAGTATTAAACATTATAAGGCATGTAATTTGAGAAAGTTAAAGCTGGACAAACACAACACAACATACAAAATACACAACAATTAAAGCTGGATATAAATGTGTGTATTTATTACATTTGTAAGGTGCTATAACAAGATGCCATCCTTTGCAAGTGTGTCCCCTCTGGTTGTGGAAACATTAATTGGTGACATTAGACAGCATGCTGGAAGGTCACCACACACCTGGCAGCCATCAAAAACATAATGCAGTGGACCAGAGCAGAGGCAGCCTGAAACTCCATCCCTTTAGGCTAGTCAATCCCCACTGGTGTCCAAATTTTGGATAGCAGTCATGAATCAAGGAGTAATTCCTATAATACCCAGCATGAATTCACCATACTGAAATA
Organism: Phrynosoma platyrhinos; assembly: GCA_020142125.1. Taxonomy (NCBI): domain Eukaryota; kingdom Metazoa; phylum Chordata; class Lepidosauria; order Squamata; family Phrynosomatidae; genus Phrynosoma; species Phrynosoma platyrhinos. Next base: position 9,107,355 of record CM034712.1, on the reverse strand, counting down.
ATGAAATCACTGACCACTGTTAGCCCTATTGGAACCCTCCTCTTTTGATATCAAAATTGTGATAATATATAGGTTAAGTAGCTCATTTATGAACCTGTTGTGGATGCCACCCCTAGGATTCCTCCATCACATGTAGGCTAGCACTAGGAGTCACTTGGACTCTGTTTTTCTGGACATTTTAGAGGAGGTGAGAAATGCCAACAATGGGTTGATGCCAAGGAGTCAACGACTCTGGTAGCCCTGCATGCTAATCTCCCCTGCCTTGGAAATGCATGCCCATCACTCACATTCACCCCACAATGTTACCACCTCAGAAAATTGATTTCAAAGTGATCCAAACCCATTTCAAAGAGAGCACCAACATTGGGCCATTTCAATACCTTGAATTTTTCCCCAGGGTTAAAATTCACCATAAGTATTGGTGCTTTTCCTTTGTTTCCTCAGCTTAGTCAAGTGATAGGCATACATATTGCCAGTTTACATGCTTGTCAACCCCAACTTTGCTTCTCAACCCCCATTTGCCTCAGGAGCAATTGAGTTCCCTTTCACCTCCAGACACATAACAAGAGGAGCTGCTATTCATCCAGATGTAATATCTTCATTAGTCTGGCCTACTCTGTTCCAACGTAACACCTTTGAATTTCTTCTTTGTGAGTGTGTGTGGTTGCATATTTTCCTATGATTGTTGATTTCTCCTTTTAAAATAAAACTCATTACTTGTTTAGAGCTCTGCTTCTGGGATTCTTTGTGTCTCTGGACTTGGTATACATAGGCATTTGGTCCCAAAGCTCCTTAACCCAGCCAACAGACAGTGTTACACTGGGCTAATTTAATTTCCCAAAATCTCAAGGGTTACACCACTACAGAACAAGAGACAAAAAGACACAGATGAGCAGGAATACAAGATAGTTTAAATGGCCCATAGGGAAAGCTTGCTAGGAAGAGGACTAGAGAAGAAACAAGACCAGCCTTACAATTAGGCCGAGCAAAGTAGCTGCCTAAAGATTCTATACACATTTAGCCTAACATGAACAGACCCACCAACATTTCACAGATGAAAACTAGGACACTATGTGGCCAAGCAATATCAGAGTGGTCAAGATGACAAACATTATTAATTGGGAAGGACAGACAAGCTAGGAGAAGTTTGCTTTTGCCTGAGCCTACTAGGAAAGACAAAATTTCTCCCCTTGCTCACCTCTTCTCCCTACTAAGTTAATCAAGTTCAAACTATGTTTGTACATTGATCTCAGTTTGCAATTGAAGCTGAACCACTTTGGATCCCATTTTGGGAAAAGGTGGGCTATAAGTGAAATAAATAAATAAATGGAAGAAAGTGGGAGAGAGAAGAGAGAAAATGTGATGTTTTAAAATCAACTGTAAAATTGTATGGCAGAGGAATAACTTAACAAATGGGGATAGTTGGAGAGTATATATAAATATATACCAACACAGTTATGCTGGATGCCACTCAGTTGAACTATTGTCTGCACAATAGGCACTAACAACTTATGCTTACCATTTTCTCAGTGCTTGACTCCCCACTCTCTGTGCCAGAAGAGTGACATACATGGAATGATTGATTGAACTAGGAAGCACATTTGCCCAAATGCTAAGAAACTGCTAGTTCAACCACTGCTAATGCAGTAATCCACAGGAAAGGCCTTGACAGATGGCCATCCAAACTCTTTTTCAAAACCTCTAATGAAGGAGAGTCCATCTGAAGTAGGATATCCCACTATGAGGCAGATCTTTAGCATCAGGAGGTTATTCCAAATATTTAACCAGAATCCTTTGGTGTAATTTATATCTTTTGGTTCAGGTCCTACCATCTGGAGAAAATGAGCTTGGTCCATTTCCCCATGTGACATCCATTCAGATATTAGAAGATGTTTATTATGTTGTTTGTTGTTAACTGCACTTAAGTCAGCTTCAACTCATGGAAACTCTGTGGGGGAGAGATCTCCCAGACCCTCTCATCTGCTCAGATTGTACAGGCTCCAGCCCATGGCCTCCTTGATTGAATCTAACCAACTGGCATGTGGTCTTCCTCTCTTTCTGCTGCCTTCCACCTTTCCTAGAATCATTCTCTTTTTTAATTGTCTTTCTCAATTTAGGGGCTCTGCAGACAGCACAAAGTGCCATCTTGGAGCCAGGGAAGGGGAGGGGCAGCCAGACGCTGGATGCCCCAACCCCTTCTCAAGAACATCATCAGAGCGCCCGCCGTTACACACAGCAAGCGCTCTGATGACATCCTTCCGGTGCAGCATTTTTAACCATGGTGCAGCATTTTTACATATAGCATTTCTGGCACAGCATTTTTACATGCTGCGCCGGAAGAGGTGCAAAAGAGCCACGTGGCGGCTCTTGCAGAATCTTTTCCGCAAGAAGAAATTTTGGCGCTCCTTTCCCAGTCAACGAAAGAGTGGATTGGAGCCGAGGCATGGGGCAGCCTCGGCCCCAATCCTCCACCTCTCAGGGCAGCCCACAGCTGCCCATCTGCATCCCCCCTTAGTCTATGTTGGCTAAACTGAATTCCAGCTTGATCTTTTGTCAATCCCACTGGTTTCTCTTCTTGGCTGTCCATGGTATTTTCAGCACTCTTCTCCATCACCACATCTCAAATGAGTTGAATTTCTTTCTATTGGAGTTCTTCACTGTCCATCTCTCACATCTGTACATGGTAATAAGGAATTCAATGCCTTGCATGATCCTCACCTTAGTATTCAGATTTATGTCTTTACAATTTGTGATCATGTCCAATTCTTTCATCTCTTCCTTTCTCAGTTTTAGTCTTCTTCTGATTTCTTGACTGCAATCTCTGTTCTGATCAATATTTGATTTAATTTTCTCATTATCAAGGATGAAATCTTGTAGATATTCTGTGGTCATTATTTCTGTTTTCTTAATGTTCAGCATTAAACCTACCTTGACACTTTCCTCCTTGACCTTCAGTAATTGTTCCAGGTCTTTGCTGGTTTCTGCTAATAGTATTGTGTTTGCATTCTTAGGTTGTTAATGCTCCTTTCTCCAATCTTCACTCCTACTACCTCTAATTCTAAGCTTGCTCTGTGTACTATATTTTCTGCATACAGGTTGAATAAATAGGGTAATAGTATGTAGCCTTGCCTGACCCTCTTTCCTATTGGGAACCATTCTGTTTCTCTGTATTAAATTCTGATGGCAACCACTTGTCCTGAGTACAGGTTCCTGATCAAGACAATCAGATGTGGCATTCCTCTAAGCACAAGCTATAGCTTTTCATGATCTATGCAGTCATAGGCTTTGCTATAGTCAATAAAGCACATGCAGATTTTCTTCTGTAATTCCCTGGTGTGCTCTATCATCTATTGTATGTTTGCAATGTGAAACTAGTGCCTCTTCTTTTCCTGAATCCAGCTAGCACTTCTGGGATTTCATGTTCCATACATGGTAGGAGTCTTTGCTCCAGAATTTTGATCATGACTTTGCTTGCATAGGACATTAGTTCTGTATCTTAAACTCTTTTTCTTCGGGGTAAACTTACCCATTTACCCCAACCTTATTTGGTTTCCAGATCTTTACCATCTTCCTTATCCTTGTTTGAACACGTTCCATCTTATTGATATTCATTTTAAACTGCAGTGCCAAGAACAGGGCACAGTGCTCCAGGAGAGGTGTGACTAAAGCAGAATAGAATTGGTACTATTAGTTCCATTGATCTGGACACTATAGTTGTAATGATGCAGCCTTAAACTGTATTTGTTTTGTAGTTGGGAGGAATCTTCTCCATGTTTTCTTTCACCAAGGGCTCAAGGCATCAAGTATAGCACATAAACACATTGTTATTTATATACACATTGTTTACTTGTACCCTAACCCTAGTGAGGCTGGCTAGGATGAGAAGTAGCAGTTGGCCCAGGGACCCCCTATGAGTTTCATATCTGAATTTGAATCAAAATTATTACATTCCTAGTCCAGCACTTAAACCACTACAACACTCTGGTTTACATTGCTTGGCAGTACATTTTGCAGAATCTCTGTTCTTGTCTAGTGCTATCCTCCAGATGGAATTTTATTTAAATAATATTTATTTGCAAATGCTGTTCTACAGGAAGGATGGGGTAGCATGTACAGTAGCTGCATTGTGCCAGTTCTTCATTTTCCAGTCATTGTGTGGTACTAAAACAATGCATGGGGAGTTTTGTGAAACTGCTTGCTGTAAGACAAAGGTAAAGATCCCTGCAGATGCTTTCTATGACAACTGACATTTGAACATACTGCCTGGGACTTTTGGGTGATGGAAGGATAAATCAGCAACTGCACTATGGCCTGAAACACACAGGCAAAATGATGTGGCTTCAGGCCATGTTGGGGGTGTGCCGTTTACATGACAAATGCCCAAATGTGGCCTGAAGCTGCGCTGAGGCTGCACAGAGGCCACATCATTTGCAAAGAATCAAGCCATCCTGGTTCAGGACTATGGCAGTCACCCAAATTGGGACTGGGAATGCGGGGTTGCCATGGTCCTAGTGGGAACGGCATCAGGGCAGTCTCCCGCCACTCTGTTTGGCCCATCTCTTTTGGGCCTAGGCAAACTAAGCACCATCCTGGGCTTCCAAAATTCTGTTCCTGCTGTTCTCAGCTATACTAATGAACACAGAAAAAGGTGTTTGAGAGACAGAGAATGTTGTTGCCAGACCTCACTGAACAATTTGTAAGCATGTCATGAGACATGACTGAGGGGTCATTCAGAAGCAATTTTTCATTCCAAGAAGATGCAAATTAGCACTGTGATGCATACCAGGTTTGTTGTTCCCATTATTGTTTCATGATTCTGAATCTTTTTGATTCATTTCAACTCTGTATTATTCAAATGTGGCATCATTTTGATTTAAAATGGAGGCAATGATGTGAATGCAATTGAAATGTCCCAGTTTTTTTACATTGTCAATCAAACAATAACCATCTGCATCATTCCAGTTCTGTGATCATAGGTAGTGATACACCTCAACATTCATTCCATTGTTATATATTTTAGTGCTTTCTTCATGGTCTATCAATGAGGAGGCATGGATTCCATTTCTCTAGACTTTTGTCTTGCTTTGTCTGTATTGTTGCAAAAGACTATTGCTATTTGCTATGAAATTCTGCCTGCCAGAAGTTGTAGATTTACACTGTACTTTCAGCTTCTTGATGTAGAATCAGTCCTGTCTGAGGAGGAGCCTGGAGACAGAGAAGCAGGTGATGTCAAGGTTCCATCCAAAACTTTTTCTCCCTTCTGTTGTGTTCTCAATCTAATTCTGAGACACCTTTGAAAATTGTACAGCAGTGTTTAGCTGTGCATAGGAGATGGTGGGTATACCCAACCAATGTTGAATTCTGGGACCATATAGAGGCATTAGTTTGGTCAGACAAGAAGTGGAAGGAGTACTTCCACATGCCAAGAAGAATGTTTATGATACTGGTGGAAACTTTTCAGCCAGAGATTGCTAAGCAGGATACTTGTATCTGTCAAGCCATTCCAGTGGAGAAATAGATCACCATTTCCCTTTGGCCGCTCATGCACCAATGCCCCTATGCTTTAGCTACTTCCCAATTCCATGTTGGCTGCTCTACAGTTTCCAACATTTTTGTGAAAGTGGTTCTTGCCATGGAGATGCTGCTGTTATGGAGGACTGTTCTGCTTGATGTTATTCATTACCTACATTCTTTGCATCCCTACCCAAAACTTTATCCATTTTATTTTCCTGTATCCCTGTAGGTGATGGCAGGTTTTGAGGAACTGGGCTTCCCAGAGGTAATTGGAACCATGAATGGTTGCCACTGTGAAATTATCTCTCCAGTACATCAAGGAGGACAGTTTATCAACAAGAAAAATAATTATTCTGTTCTCCTTCAAGGCACTTGTGATCACAGTGGTCACTTTGTGGATGCAGAAATTGGTTGGAGTGGGAGAAATCATGATGCTTGGGTGTTCAGGAAATCAAGCATATATAAGACATTAGAGGCTGGGTTTATATTCCTGGAAACCCAAGCATAACTGTATCCAGATATCTAATTGGGGCACTTTTGGTTGCAGATGCAACCTATCCAATAAGGAAATGGGTAATGAAGCCATAACAAGGGACTATGGGCCATTGCAGACAGGCCCAAAGGCCAGCCGGGGGGTAGAGTTGGGGCGGGGCAGCTGCATGCTGGCCAGCCCAACCCACCCGATGCCATCCTCATGCCACACATTTAAACATGCTGTGCTGAAAGGACACAGAAGAGCTGTGGCACTAGCTCTTAGGGTGGCCTTTTGCCACCACTAAAAGGAGTGGCATTTTGCTGCTCTTTTCAGGGTGGCAAAAGGGAGGATCAGGGTTGCAGTGTGGGATTGCTGCGGCCCCAATCCACCACTTCTTGGGGCGGCTCTGTGCAGCTCCAAAAGGCCGGTCTGCATCGGCCCTTTGACAGCAAGGGCTGGCACTGTTTAACAGGCAGTTGAACAGGGCATGAAATGTGGTTGAAGGGGCATTTGGAAGACTAAAGGTGCATTGAACATGCCTCATAGCACCTATGGAGGTGGTGGAGGAGAATGTAAACTCTGTCATTGCCTCCTGTTAAATATATCCAAACAATTGGTGAGGCATTGCAGGAACCATCACCCAATAACATTTACTGTTGAAACTCTAGGGTTACCTCTTGTTAATAATGAAGATAAGAAAAAAACATGGGGAAATTATACATAATTCTTTGGCAGATTTTTTTGGAAGTAGAAGCAAAGTTTGCACAAATTGCCTTAAAAATACTATTGATTGATGCATTCTCTGTAACCCTGGATGAAGTGTTTGGCCATTGGTGCACCTTGTTTTTCTAATAAAATTCCTTTTTACACAAGTTTACAAATCATGTCTCAAAATTTATGCCTTCGCTTTTGGGGTATCCAAATAAAACATGGTGTATGAGGTTGCTATAATTTCTTATGGGGAAACAGGTACTTCAATAAGACATATTTTACTTTTAATACAGTATAAGATTCATTAAATCCACACATTATAGCTAGCTTAATATCGGTAGGTGTCCTGTAAATTAGCAATGACACCACAGTAGTGTTCTTCCCTATAGATCATTTACTTCCTAACTGTGCTATATCCTGTTTAATTTTATCCTTAGAAAATGTGACAAAAAATCAGAACATAGCAAGAGAAAATAGCAATAGCAAGTACATTTCTATATTGTTTATCAGTGCATTTAAGCACTCCCCAAGCAGTTTACAATGTGTAAGTTTACAATTGCTGCCAATAAGCTGGGTACTCATTTTAACGACATCAGAAAGATGGAAGGTTGAGTCGGCCCTGAGCCCTTGGATGGTATTGAACTTGCACCCTTGTGGTTTGTGAGTGGGTGACTGCAGTACAGACATTTAATCACTGTGCTATCACATTTTTTAATGTTTGCTGCCACTGTCCAATTGCCCTTCACCCAATCAACATGTTACTCCGCCCCAGCTGCCAATAGAGGGAAACATAACTGATAGATAAACGTTTCTTAAAACCTGTTAGTAAACTATTTGTTAACTTCCATTGGTGCACTTTTGTTGTCATCAGGGAACAATGGCAGTGGCAGGTGTTGCTTTCCAAATTGAATATTGGAAGACTTGGGAGACCAATCTGCTGCTTGATAGTAACTCACAGTAGGCTGGTGTGCCTGAGCCCCTTATGTAATCCTCCAACAGGAGGAATCTTTTTTATTTTAAATACCGCAATGGGTTTGCTCATATGGCTGAGCAGTGCCATGAAGCTTAAAACCCTTAAGACATTTTTTTCTTTACAGACATATGATGAGGAGCTTCCTCAACACTGGAGGCCCCCAGTGTATGAAAAATTGAGACTACTTTGGCTGGCAGCAGGATGTTCCTTTTGGAGGGACTGCAGACCCCCCCCAGGTAGAAATGTTACTGCTGCACATTTTCACACTTTTCACCCCTCATGAACCTTTAGGCTATATTAAAACTCTTCACCATTATATTCTGTGTATGTTTCCTTCCCTTCAGTGCCCAGTGCAGGACACAGGTGGAGGAATTGTCCTCGGAATCATCGCCAGGGGAGGCAGGTGATGGGGAAGAGGTGGCAGAAGTAATGCAAGAGGCCCCTCATAAGATATCACTGTAATATTATGATGTTTACCTGTAATAGTTATATTAAACTATTTTGAAATAACATTCTCTCAGCCTCAGAGGATGCCAAAGTCCCCCTCTTTTATATACCGGTATGTTGTTTTGAAAAACATATTATAGATCACACTGTACTATAAATCAACTTGGAGGAACCCAAAGGTCTCTATCCTGTCTGTAGGTTGTGGTTAAATTTGCAAAGGAAATTCCTCTAAAAACAGCAATGATTTGTGATGTACAAATACAACTTATTCCATGTCTATAAAGCAGTAAAATCTACATTATTTACCTCACTTCAGCCAGGAGAACATCCAGGGATTCACCTAGTGTAAGGACTGCTGACAAGGACTGTGAAGACACAAATGAACTTCTGTCTAGTTCAGATGCTTTCTTTTAAGTTGCAAAGTAGAATCTCCAGAGAAAATATGTTCCAGCTCTTTGTAAAATGGCATGGTAGCCACATCACTTTCACTTTTGCACTGGTGCATGTTAACCTTCTTATACTTCTTCTTTAACAATTTACTTTTTGTCCTGCATTTCTCTGCTGTTCTGTTATGACCTTTGTCTCTAATCTGCTCTGCTATATTTTTGAATACATCTATGTCATGGTGATTCTCATGGAGCTGCATCTTCTCTTCCCCCTTCAAAGCAATTAAATCAGTGAGACCACCATGTTTCCATGAAATCCCCTTACCTCCTTTCCATGTGTAATGGGAATTAGTCATCAGAACAGAAACAAATGAATGAGGGAAATGAATGCCTAAATAAGTAAGATTGTGGCCTTGTGAAGTGTTAAAGAAATGGCTTTCTGCACCACCAGTGACTCATGGCCAATTGCAAATAATGGATCAAAAATGGCGCTTAGCCAGGAACAGTGGGGAGGAGCTTCAGATAGGCAGACAGAGGTCAGATGAGATTGTATGTGCCGCCCCTGCTAAAGAAACCACTCCCTTACTTTGCAGTGAGTGCTGATGTGGATTGATCTGAAAGGATTCAAAGTTTATTCAGACAGCCATTGATGTGCATCTTTCAGGAAAAGTGTGTGTGTGTGGGGGGGGACCCGAGATTGCATATCCCGGGTTACAGGGTTTTTTGGCAACCCCCCTCCAAAAAACCCTAAATTGGGTGTATTTGGGAAGCATGGGAACAACAGAGATTAAACCTAGATTCATCCTGGATTATTTCCACCATCTGAATACCCCCTGAGAGCCTTTTGATCTTAATCAGTTGCTGAGGCTAGGCACAGGGATAAAGCTCTGGTAACAAAGAGAAGCAACAAATCTTTAAAGCAGGGATGAGGAACACATTGAGCCTAAGCAAACGGCTTAAAAGGCCATCTTCGGTGCAGGGAAGGGTAGGGGCAGCCACACGCTCGGCACCCCAACCTCCTCCCGAGGTCATCCTCGGAGCAGCTGCCCCTCCGCATGGTCGGTGCTCCGAGGAGGACCTCCTGTCGCAACCTTTCCACGCGCTGCAGCGGAAAAGTCAACGAAAGTGTGCCGCAGCCTTTTGCGGTGCACTTTCGCTGACTTGTGAAAGGAGTGCTAATTTAGCACTCCTTTCAGGGGTGGTGAAGCTGCGCTGCAAGATCGAGGCATGGACATGCCTCAGTCCCGTGGCGCAGCTTGCCAGGGCGACCCACGGCCACCCGTTTGCTTAGGCCCATTTCTTCCAGATGTTATTGGACTGCAATCCCTATAAAAACTAGCCAGTTAAGAGGTGAAAAAGACCAGCACAATACACCAGCTTGGGGTGGCATGTGGTGGCATGACGTTTGGATGACACATGCCCTGACACCAGCCCCAAGCTGGCATCACACTGCCCACCTGACCACCTGGGAGGCAGCATTGTGGCACTCTGGCAGCATGGTGTTTAGATGTTGCATGCCACAGGAACACCAAAAAGCTGCTGCCATGGTGGAAAAGCCAGCTTTTTGCTGGTTCAAAAGGAACAGTTTTAACCAAGTCATCCGCATAATGGTTATAACATTATCTGATTCATCAGAATGTATTCACCCACTAATGGGAACAATTAGAGAGTATGAGAGACATGCTGGATTTGTTGGACCACTTCTGAAAAAAACCTTCCCTGGATCCCCTGGATATGAATAATTACAGGCCTGTTTCTTTGCTGCCATTTTTGAGCAAGGTAATCGAGAGGGCGGTTGCTCTTGAGCTCCAAGCTATCTTGGATGAAACCAATTATCTAGACCCATTTCAAACTGGCTTCAGAACAGGTTTTGGAGTCGAGACTGCCATGGTTGCCTTGACCGACTATCTGCGTCTGAGCATCGACAGGGGTAGTGTGACCCTGTTGGTGCTCTTAGACCTCTCAGTGGCTTTCGACACAATAGATCACAGCATTCTCTCGGACCGCTTGAGGGGGTTAGGTATCGGGGGCATTGCATTGCAGTGGTTCGCTCCTTCCTCTTGGGCAGGTCCCAGAGGGTGCTGCTCGGGGACAGTAGCTCCAGGAAGAGAGACCTCACTTGTGGGGTCCCTCACGGGGCTATTTTGTCCCCGATGTTGTTTAACATCTATATGAAACTGCTGGGT
>CM034712.1:9018582-9031822 GCA_020142125.1 Phrynosoma platyrhinos | reverse complement strand
TTTTTTTTTTTTTTTTTGCAGGTCTTGTCTTCTCATGGCTGTAGTGGGGATGATGGAGTTTATTGGTTTAGTGAGGGATGAAAGGAAGAGATGGAGGCAAAAGGACAGCAGGGAAGGGAAGCTCTCCATGGTGCTTGGTGCCAACGCATGTGCACCTGCACTTGTCTTGGTTCTGGGGGATGAAGAAAGAGGCAGCAAAGACCAAAGACAAGAAGGAGAGGGGAGAAAGAAGGCAAAGATGGTGGAAATGCTTTGGATGTCATTTATCTGGACATCAGCAAAGCATTTGATAAGTTTTCCCATAATATTTTGATTAGCAAACTGATTAAATATGAAATTGATGGGAACACAGATAGATCCATAATTGGTTGCAAAACCATGCTGAAAAGGTTTGAGTGTTGGATTATGATTCTGGGAGGCAGGTTTATGTTATTTATTTACTGCTTTACTATCATTCAAGAACTGCCTCAAAATCTGTGTTCCTTCAAAGCCCAGTTGTCCCCAGTAATTGCCAAAAGGGAGAAGTTTCCAGGAGATGGACAAAGTCCAGTTTGGGGGGAGAGCTGCCTTTCCCTACCCTAAACTCTTTTTGTCTGTGAACAATAAAACCATTAACTTCTTCATAAAATTATCCTGCAACAAGGAAGGCCTGTGTTTACTCCTGCAAATAGCCCAATGTAATGTGAACATATGTTTTCCCTCTTCTCATTATTCACAAATTGTTTTGGAAACGGTTGAGCTCACTTGGGCAAGATGAACTAATGGAAATATCTTGCTCTTCACAGAACAGCCAAGAACAACAATTAATTTCCTACCTCCTTCAAGTTTGGGAAGAATAAAGCCAGAAATTAGCATCACTAGACATATCTACCAGTTTTGTTTTCTACCACAATTATGAATTTTAAATTTGAAGATCTCTTGGTTGCATTTATGATGGTGGTGTCACTGGCCTGATTCAATAGGTACAGTTATTTCTCATATGGAAAATATCATTTTGTTTCTCCATGCCAGGCCTGCACAACATATGGACTGGGGGCCACTTGCAGCCCACCAAAGGATTTGGGGCAGACCACAAGATGTGGAATGACTTCAAGTCTCCTTCTCTGCTGAGCTTTCTCCTGAGAAAAAAGCTGGGTGGTGGCGGAGGAACATGGGTTTCTCAGCAATTCGGCCTTCTCCTGAGGAGAGTGCCAGGCAGAGGAGGAGGATAGAATTCATATTAATAATAATAAATTAATTATTAAAATAGTTTAATCAGTAATTATACTTTACTTGGAAAGTGAGCTGCTAAAAACCTATCTGCAGCCCAATACATTTCAGCCTATTTTAATTCTGGCCCCTACCTACTGCCAAATTGTGTAGGTCTACTCCATGCCATATAGATGCTACCATTGAGGAGCCTCTTAGAAAAAAAATGGCTGAATATATATTACAGATTCAAAGTCAGACAAACTTTGTAAAAATAAGTAGCCAAAATAGCATCCCTGCCTGGATGGGCAAAACTGGTAGATTGGTACAACTTTATTGCATGTTGTTTTAAAATGACTCAAGCCTGCAGCCAGGAGGCAGGATGGAGGAGGGGATTATCACAAGCTAAACCACCACTGAATTGCTACCTGCCATCAGCCCGAGTCCAAGACGGTTTCCAAAAAGCACTGTCTGAGCCCGGCTGGGACCCAGGCTGATGGCAGCCGGTGATTTGGTGGCAATTTAACTTGCGATAATCCCCGCCTCCATGCCACCTCCTGGCTGCAGCCCAGGAAGCTTGAGTCATTTTAAAACAACATGTGATAAAGTCAGTAGTTTCATTTTCTCTCACATTCATTAAGAAATATTAGGTTCTTTCCCTTGTATTTATAATAAAATTTGTGAACAGTGGAAAATTCTTAATGAAAAACAAAACAATCTCAGTCCCTAGTGCCAACAGATCTTTTCATGCTCTCTTAAACTGGAGTTGCCATATTGTGAGGTTTATGACTGTTTCATAAACTGAGTGTTCAGCCTGCCATTCAGTCTCTCTTCTCCTTTTGGAACCACTTACTGTTTAAAATTTTGTTGTTATGGCTGGCTCTGGAGAAGGAAACTAATTTCAGAATGCAAGATGATTTTAACAGAACAAGCCTGCAGCTATTTTTTTTTTAAAGAAATACATGTATACAACAGATGCTCCTGTGCTGGGCCCAGCTGTGTGTATAGTCCAAAATTTTGAAACCTGTACAGTTGCCATAATAGAGTTTCACAAGATATTGTTATAGCTGATTGAAAATTTTTCATTAAAAATGATTTTAACTGGTTATTTAATGAAACATTGCACCCGTGTCTTTAATGCAAATATTTATAAAACAAAAGATGACAAACTCAGGTTCATTTAATTCTTTCTTACACAGTTACATGCAAACAGAAAGACACACAAAATGAATGTTTTAAGGTGAAACAATAAAGAGTCTTGTGTGTGCCTTAAAGACTATCAGTCTCATCCTGGCAGAAACATTTATGTACTAGGGTTCACTATCAGAAAGTAAGAGAGAAAAAGACAACTGGGGGAGAGGGAAGGGGAGGGAAAACCACAGTTGCAGTTACCAAGTAAAACACAGGACACTGCTCCTGTACGGTCGTGCTGAAGAACCATAAGCAACACCATCAGAAACTCTCTCTTCTGTGAACAATTGTACAGGAGCTCTATTCAATATTTTACCTGGTGGTTCTTCTGACTAAAAACAAAAACAAAACACCTCTCCATGATCATTACCATTATTTATTTCAGAAATGGTACCCATAGTGATTATAACGAAAGTCAGCACAACTTTCAGCTCACCCCAGGAAAGGAAATGCCACTCCCCATTATGGAGAAATATAAGCCAATTTAAATTTTGGCTGGAATATCAGGCTGCATGTCATTATAGCATAAGGTTAGAAAGAATATTCTCTTTTGTTTGTTTCTCAGTTAAAAAAAAAGTTTCTCTTGGTGGGAAACTCCGTTAAGAAAAAATAATAGAGTGGTAAGACTTACACACACTTCAAATACTGAATGTCTTGATATGTTCTGGGGGATTTTTTTTTTTTGAGCCAAAAGATTCATAGGGGTGTGTGTGTGTGTCCCTCTTCTGTACCAAAAACATGTGTGTGTGTGTTTTGTTAAAAAAAAAACAACCCATTTTTCTGCACAGAAAAATCCTCTGGAACATTTTGGGATGCTCAAATATTGGGAGAATAATGCACAGAATATTCATTTTTTCCCTTAACAGGAAGATAACTACAATATGTAGCTGTCCTTGCATGCAAGAGTAATACTTTCATGGTGGGGCTCTACAGATTTGTTTTTGCTGGGATCTGCAGTCTAACAGCATCTGGTTGCACAATTCACATTCCTCAGCTAGCTTTTTCCTACATTTGTGGAAACATCACCTCCGATTTATTACCCTACTAAAACAAACAAACACATAACCAAGAACCTGTCTTCCACTCTTAGCCCATATCTAGTTCCATATTGTTAACAGAGACAGTGGCTCCCCAGGCTTTTCTACAGACTTCTTTTCTAGTCCTACTGACAGAATGCTGGGTTTCAATGCAGCCACCTTTGCAAGCCCAAAATAAGGTGCTATAGCCAGCACCTTGAAATCAAACCTCCAGGCAAAATGCCATTTAATGGTTTTTGCACTTATGCAAATACCTGCATGGTTGCAACAAAGCACTTATAACCATGGCCCAAAACATATTGAAGAAATAATCCAGTTTGAGACCTCTTTAATTGCCTTGGCTCAATGCTAGGAAATCCTGGGAACTGTAGTTTATTGTAGCACCAGAGTTCTCTGACAGAGAAGGCTAAATGTCTCACAAAACTACAGTTCCCAAAATTCTCTAACATTGAGACAGGACAGTTGAAGCGGTCTCAAACTGGATTATTTCTGAGGTATGCTTTGGACCTAAGATTGATAAATCTCTGGAGGAGATATTTTCAATGGTGTGGTGGTACTAAAGTTCACAGGCTTTCTAATTTAATGGCTTTAATGGCCACTGCTTAGGGTTCCTCTATTCCTTCTCAGGTTACTTGCAGTCCTCATAAATAGCTTCTGGGTAGGGTTGAGGCAATTTTACCACCAATGGTATATTGTTGTGTGGTTTCCCTGTTATGTTTCCAAAGAACTGGACTGTGGCTTGGTCATCATTTAGTAATTACAAGCCATTAGCTTTTTAAAAAAAATCTGATCTTAGTACAGATGAAAATTATTAGAAGTGATTTGATGATGTGGAATGATGTGCTTGCATTTTGGGATCTTTTTTCCTTGTATGTGTTTGTGTGTGTGTTTCTATCTATGTCTATCCAAACTGTCAATGATCATTGCCTACACTCTAACATTTAACATTATACCATTGGATGCGTATTTGTTTATGGGCTGGCATCCACTTACAGATGCTACACAAGCAGAGATAAAAAGTCATCATTGTGCAATTGCCATATTATGCAGATAGAAGCATTGAAACATTGTTGCACAAACAGCATATTCCTCTGTGCCTTGCCTTGACACACTGCAATTGTGCATTGTTTGTTGAAGTTGCACTTTGTGCATTGCAGTTGCATTGTATCTTGTGCACTGCAGTTAAAGGTAAGGGTAAAGGTATTCCCCTTTGACAAGGTTGTCAAGTCGTGTCTGACTGTAGGGAGTGGTGCTCATCTCCATTACTAAGCCAAAGAGTCAGCATTGTCCAAAGATGAATCTGGTGGTCATGTGGCCAGCATGATTCCACAGAACACTGTTTACCTTCCCATCAAAGTTGTACCTATCTACTTGCATTTGCATGCATTTGAACTGCTAGGTTGGCAGAAGCTAGGACTTGTGACAGGAGCTCACCCCATCATGCAGCACTTGGCCCTCAAACTACCAATTTTCTGATCTTCCAGTCATCAGAAGCCACTGCATCCCTTAACTAGCAGAGTTAAAAGTGAGAGATGATGGGAGCGGCCATTCTACAACTTCTGAAGGCCAGACATTCTTGTCCCTGCTTTCTGTTTTGCCCCTGACCTCGACCAGGCTTCACCCAGACAAAAGAGGCCACTGTGTAGGCAATCCCAGATCCACTTACTAGGGATGGAATCGAAATCTGTCAATTTCCCAATTGGGGTCAAATATGATGTTCCTGACTCCTTGGGGAACTTAGAAAAGGGGGGGCAGTACATCACAAGTTCCCACAAATTTCAGGAACTTTTTGTTGTTGTTGTTCATGGCACAACTGAAACTGCCAACCTGTCAATCTTGCAATCAACAGAATCAGCATCTTAACCATTGAGCCACCATGTCCCAGTTACATATCATGTATTTGTACATTCCTGAAGGAGTACTGGGAAACAACAAGGAGGTGAGGGAAAAGGCTTGAATTATCTCAGCCCCCTCCCATTTCTGGAAGAGCACTGGGAAACAACTGAGAGGTGGGGAAGAAGGCTTGAATCCAGCCCAGCCCTCTAGCTGAGCAGGAGGACAAAGAGGACCATCAGAGAGACAGGGAAGAGAGGGGCAAAGCACCAACTCAGCCCATCCTCTGTCCCAGCTGAGTTGGAGTGCTGTCAGAGCACCAGGCAGGCAAATGGAAGAAGGAAGGAAGAAACCAGCCATCTCTGCCCTTCCCAACCATGGAGAAAGAACTAAAGGAGGGAGGGAATGGGGATGGGGATGGACTAAAGGTGGGAGGACACAAGGGAAGGGAGGGAGGGAAACCCAGGGAGGCATAAGGAGATGGAAAATAGGAAAGTAAACAAACAATGGGAGGAATAATATAGGGAGACAAACAGCTACTGGGCAGCAGCAGTAGTGGTGGGTGTCACTGACAAGAGTAAATTGTAATGACACCATAGTTAACATTGGTTGGCACAGTGCACAAGGAGGTGTAGGTGGCCTTCCTTGTGTAACCCCATAACCTAGTAAACTCTATGATGAGACACATTAAGTGAGACACAGGCAGGATCAGAGCACTAACAGAAAGGGAAGGGGGGGAAGATAAAGGGATATCACATTTGCAAGGTTAGCCAAGGGCACAAGAAAGAAGCCACAAAAAAAATAGGGATGTGGAATGTGAGGAGCATGAGCCAAGGAAAGCTGGGCATAGTAAAAATGGAAATGCAATGCATGCATATAGCAATAATGGGGGTGAGTGAGTTAAAATGGACAAGAATGGGGCACTTTGAATCAAACAACCACACATTGTTCTATTCAGGCTATGAAAAGACAAGAAGAGATGGGATAGCTTCCATGCTAAGAAAAGATGTGGCAAAAGCAGTCAGAGGATATAATGCAAAATCAGACCAAATCATTTCAGTAAGGCTCCATGGTAAACCTATCAATATCACCATAATTCAAGTATATGCACCAATTACAGAGGCAAAACAGGAAGAAATTGATAATTCTATGTAGGAGTACAGGAAGAAATTGGCAATACACCAACACAAGATATCAAGCTGATCATTGGAGATTGGAACACAAAAGTTGGAAGAAAAAAGAATCAAAAACAGTAAACAGATTTGGATTAGAAAAAAGGAATGAAGCAGGAGAGAGTCTGATAGATTTGTGTGACGCAAACAACCTACTCATTGGAAACACATTTTTCATACAAGCAGAAAGAAGGCTACACACATGGACATGTGGGAGACACATGGCTGAATGAAAGTATATGTGAAAGGGATCTAGGAGTCCAAGTAGACAATAAGTTGAACATGAGTCAACAGTGCGATGCGGCAGCAAAAAAGGCCAATGCAATTTTAGGCTGCATCAATAAAAGTATAGTGTCTAGATCAAGAGAAGTAATAGTGCCACTGTATTCTGCTCTGGTCAGGCCCCACCTGGAATATTGTGTCCAGTTCTGGGCACCACAATTCAAAAAGGACATTGAGAAACTGGAGCGAGTCCAGAGGAGGGCGACTAAAATGGTGAAAGGTCTGGAAACCTTGCCCTACGAGGAACGACTTAGGGAGCTGGGGATGTTTAGCCTGGAGAAGAGAAGGTTAAGAGGTGATATGATAGCCCTGTTTAAATATTTGAAAGGATGTCATATTGAGGAGGGAGCAAGCTTGTTTTCTGCTGCTCGAGAGAACAGGACCCGGAACAATGGATGCAAGCTACAGGAAAAGAGTTTCCACCTCAACATTAGGAAGAACTTCCTGACAGTAAGGGCTGTTCGACAGTGGAACACACTCCCTCGGAATGTAGTGGATTCTCCTTCCTTGGAGGTCTTTAAGCAGAGGCTGGATGGCCATCTGTTGGGGATGCTTTGATTTGGATTTCCTGCATGGCAGAGGGTTGGACTGGATGGCCCGTGCGGTCTCTTCCAACTCTATGATTCTATGATTCTATGATTCTATGACATCACCAGATGGTCAACACAAAAATTAAATAGGTTATATAATCAGAAGTAAAAGATGGCAGAACTCTATACTGGTGACCAAGACTAGACCAGGTGCTGATTGTGGCACAGATCATGAATTACTCATAACAAAAATAAGAGTAAGACTCAAGAAGAAAACAAAACCAATGATTATACCAAAATATGATCTGAATAATATCTCAGCAGAATTTACTTATAACATAAGAAACAGATCCACACTACTAAGCATAATAGATTGAAAACCAGAGGAAACAACAAGGAGGTGAGAGAAAACCAGAGGAACTATGGTCTGAATCCAGGGATATAATAAAAGAATGCAGACAGACACTTTCAATAAACAAAAAGAAAGAGAAAAAACACAATGACAGAAAAAACACTATAAAGAATAAAGAGAAGAAAAACAAAAGGGAGATAGGAACAAACCAAGAATTATAAATGCAATAGTCAAACAGCTTATGCAGAAAGATAAAGAAAATTACTGCAAAGACCAATGCAGAGAAATAGAAGACAACAACAAAAAGGGAATAACAAGAGGTCTATTTCACAAGATCCAGGAAATCAAAGGAAAATTCAGACCAAGGACTAGGAGGATCTATGATAATAAAAATAACATAATTCAAGACCAGGAAGGGTACATCCTTTCACCCTATCTGTTCAACTTGTAAGTCTCCAGGACCAGATGAACTACATCCAAGGATATTAAAAGAACTGGCAAATGTAATCTCAGAGCCACTGGCAATAGTCTTTGAAAATTCCTGGAGAACAAGATAAATCCCAGCAGACTGGAGAAGGGCAAACATTGTCCTCATCTTCAAAAAAAGGGGGAAAAGAGGATATCAACAACTATTATCCAGTTAGTCCGACATCAATATTGAGAAGGATTCTAGAACAGTTCATTAAACAGAGAGTCTGTGAACATTTAGAAGGGAATGCCATAATAATTAAAAGTCAACATGGCTTTCTTAAAAACAAGTCATGCCAGACTAATTTGATCTTTAAACAGAGGCTGAATGGCCATCTGTCGGGGATGCTTTAATTTTCAGTTCCTGCATGGTAGGGGCTTGGACTGGATGGCCCTTGTGGTGTCTTCCAATTCTATGATTGTATGATTCTATGATCTCTTTTTTAGATAAAATTATCAGCTTGCTAGATGAAGGGAATGCGGTAGACATAGCATAGCTTGATTTCAGTAAGGTTTTTGACAAGGTCCCACACAATATTCTTGCAAACAAGATAGTAAAATGTGGGCTAGACAATACAACTATTAGATGGATTTGTTTGACTGACAAAACCCAAAAGATGTTCAGCAATGGCTCCTCTTCATCCTGGAGAGAAGTGACCAGTGGGGTGCCACAGGGTTCTGTCCTGGGCTCAGTGCTATTCAACATTTTTATTAATGACTTAGATGAACGAATAGGAGGCATGCTTACCAAATTTGCAGATGACACCAAATTAGGAGGAATAGCTAATACCCCAGAAGACAGGATGAAAATTCGATATGACCTTAATAGATTAGAAAGCTGGGCCAAAGCTAACTAAATGAATTTCATTACAGAGAAATGCGAGGCACTGCACTTCAGGCAAAAAAATTAAATGCATAGATATAAGATGGGGGACACCTGGTTTAATGAGACTACATGTGAAAAGGATCTAGGAGTCCTAGTAGACCACAATCATAGAATCATGAGTCAACAGTGTGATGCCACAGCTAAAAAGGCCATGCAATTTTAGGCTGCATTAATAGAAGTATAGTATCTAGATCAAGGGAAGTAATAGTGTCACTGTATTCTGCTTTGGTCAGGCCTCATATGGGATATTGTGTCCAGTTCTGGGCACCACAATTCAAAAGGATGTTGAAAAACTGGAGCATGTCCAGTGGAGGGCGACTAAAATGGTGAAGGGTCTGGAAACCATGCCCTATGAGGAACGACTTAGGGAATTGCCTATGTTTAGCCTGGAGAAGAGATGGTAAAAAGGTGATATGATAGCCCTGTTTAAATATTTGAAGGGATGTCATATTGAGGATGGAGCAAGCTTGTTTTCTGCTGTTCCAGAGAACAGGCCCCGGAACAATGGATGTAAGCTACAGGAAAAAAGATTCCACCTCAACATTAGGAGGAACCTCCTGACAATGAGAGCTTTTTGACAGTGGAACACACTCCCTCAGAGATTGTGGTGGAGTTTCCTTCTTTGGAGGTCTTTAAACAGGCTGGATGGCCATCTGTCAGGGATGCTTTGATTTTGAATTCTTGCATTGCAGGAGGTTGGAGTGGATGGCCCTTGGGGTCTCTTCCAACTATAATTCTGTGAGAACATATTAATAAAAAAACAGGTTTGGACACAAAAGAATGATGAGTGGAAGGAATATCAACAATCTAAGATATGCAGATGATACCATAGTACTAGCAGAAAACCCCACAGACCTGGAAAACCTACTAAGGAAGATCAAAGAAGAAAGTGCACAGGAAAGTTTAAGACTGAATATAAAGAAAACAAAAATAATGACCACTGAGGGCTTTGACAAGTTCAACCTAAACAATGAAGAAATAGAAATAGTAAAATAATTCCTATACCTGGGATCAAACATTGATAGAAATGGGGACTGCAGTCAGGAAATCAGAAGACTAAGGGCCAAGGCCGACCAGCACTATAGGCTGGCCTGGGGGTTGAATTGGGGTGGGGCAACTGCACGCCGGCTACCTCAACTCCACCCCAACTCTGCCCCAATGCCATGCACCCGTCTGCATGGTGTGAGGCATCAGTGTGTCCTCTTGGTGTAACGTGTGCACATGCTGTGCCAAAAGGGCACAAAAGAGACTCAGCACCAGCTCTAAGGGCGGCTTTTGCCATCCCCAAAAGAGCATCATTTTTCCGCTCTTTTGGGGACAGCAAAAAGGAGGATTGGGGCTGTGGCATGTGGTTGCCACGGCCCCAATCCACTGCTCCCAGGGGTGGCCCAGAGCCACCCCAAACAGGTCATCTGCATCAGCCCTAAGATTGGGGAGGGTGGCTATAAAAAGATTCTAAAATGCAAAGATATACAACTCATCACAAAAGTCAGAATCATACAAGTCATTGTATTCCCTATTACCATGGATGGATGTGAGAGCTGGATAGTTAAGAAAGGTAAAAGGAAGAAAATCAATTCATTTGAGATGTTCTGTTGGAGAAG
The DNA here is from genome assembly GCA_020142125.1 of Phrynosoma platyrhinos. Lineage (NCBI taxonomy): Eukaryota > Metazoa > Chordata > Lepidosauria > Squamata > Phrynosomatidae > Phrynosoma > Phrynosoma platyrhinos. Next base: position 9,021,279 of record CM034712.1, on the reverse strand, counting down.
AGTGCTGAGGATCCCATGGACAGCCAAAAGGACAAACAAGTGGGTGCTAGAGTAGATCAAGCTGGAAACCTCCCTGGAAGCCAAGATGACTAAACTGAGACTGTCGTACTTCCGACATATCATGAGAAGAGAGGACTCTGGAAAAAACAATAATGCTGGGAAAGGTGGAGGGAAGTAGGAAGAGAGGAAGGCCACATGCCAGATGGATGGACTCTATTAAGGGTATAGGGTTGCAAGATTTAAGCAGAGCAGTGGAGGAAAGAGGGTCTTGGAGGTGTCTTGTCTGTAGGGTTACCATGAGTCAAGATCAACTTGAGGGCAGTTAACTACAATTTGTACATTGTGGTTCTACATCACATATTATGCATTGTGTATTGTTTATGTGCAATGCACATAGACATTGATCACAATGTCACACAATGTTGCTATTCTGTATGGGAGTTGCATAGTGCTCATGCAGCGTATCTCCTTGTGTGGATATTCATGTCACACTGAGGGAAGGTTGAACTTCAGGCAACATGCATTCATCTTATTACACTATGGGACCCATTATTCAGGAAGGCTATTAATGGAAAATCTATTAACAAAGCTAATTTATTTTAATTCTTAAGAGAATTACTATATTTTTCCTCAATAGGAGTTTTCAGAAGCAATAAAAAAACTACCTTTGAAAGATGGTTACCTCACCTCTTGTCTCAGAACCTGGGCTGGAAACCTGGGGTTGGAGCAGATGGGCACGAAAGAGCAGCCCAAGTCTGCTCTTGCTGGAAATGAGTCAAAACTCTGCTGTCTACATGGCCTGCTCCCAAGGCAGGCTGTGCATGGAAGGGTCGACCAGTGCCACCAGGAGTCAGATTATCCTGGCTCCTTTTTGCCCCATCCGAAGGACCAGAGCGCAGCTTTGACATAGCTTCTGGCCACTTTGGAGGCATGAGTCATTTAATTGGTATGCTGCCAAAGTGACTAGAATCTGCTTCAATTGCCCATCTGTTCCACCCTGTGGTCTACTTTTAGCCAGAATTACTACAAACCACTGAAGCCAAAAATGCTTCCACTTTTGACCTTTTTAAAGCAATGAGATCCAATATGTTGAAATGAATTTTTCAATTCCATTACAAATAAAAATACTGCTTTTTATCTTATAAAAATAAAAACACCATTTTATAATAAAAGCATGTGACATAAAAATGGTTTTAAAACTTTGCAATAGCTAAATGAAGTACAAAGAGAACCCTGACTGATCTACAGGTCTCACCTTTGACAGCTGTTGTCATCACCACTAAATAGGCCCTCTTCCTTTGGCTTACTGGCCATTTAGCCTGAGATGAGTACATAGAGAATATGGTCTCTCAGGCAAAGTCTTTGGTCCATAGGAGTCTTCTGGAATATTTCAGAAATGTCAGGCTACAATGCTCATAGCCCTCAGCCAGCATGATGAACAATCAGGTCTGGATAGCCTGAACCTTACAGGTAGGGCTTTTGCTTAGTTCTACCTCCTGTGTAGACTTATCTGGGAGAAAGTGTTTTTGGTGGCTGCTCCTAGGTTATGGAACTCACTCCCAAGGGCAGGTCAATCAGCCCCCCCCCCCCCCCCCCCCCCCCCCCCCCCCGCTGTTGATCAGCAGGCAACAGCCTTTTTATTTAAACAGCACTCCATCTTTCATTGTTAGGAAGAATGATGTCTAATGGTTGTGCTCTAACTTTTGTTAGGTTTTGAAAGTGTTTTTTTTTTAATTTCTCAAAATTGCAATAAATAACAACAGTAGGAGAAAAGTCACTTAGTTAATAAGATAACAATTTATCAATCAGTATATTAATTATAACAGTTCTAAACATCATAAAAAACATCTATCCATAAATGTTGATGCTATGAAGGAAGTGAAAGCATTTGAGAGTGGGTATTAACATATTCAATAAGGGGAAAACATTCTCAAGCAAACAAAAACTTATTGAGACCGACCATTTTTCCTCCGCATTGTCCTCAATTCTATCCATCATAATGATAATAATAACAATAAAATTTATTTTTACTCCGCCCCTCTGTTAAAAACAATCAAATATTCTATACTTATTCCACCAAGTCTCCATTGAGAGATTCCCTATTTCCCAATTCATAGTAATTCCCAGTGATAGTGACAGTGAGAAGGAAAGCTATCCACTCTTTATATTTCAGTCCCCGGTAGACAGTAAGAAGGGTAGGTGAGGCCTTATTTTATTTTATTTTATTTTTGTTTTAGACATACCATCTGGGGAGGACTTTTTTTTTTTTTGCCTTAATAAGATTAAACTATTTTGTAAACCCAGAGGACCATCAACCAATACTGTTGCTGATAGGAGTCCCCCAGTCTGAAAAGGAGGAAGTGAGGAAGATGACGTGCCCTCTTGACCCTTGCCCATCATGGCTGGTTGTCCAGGGGGGTGTTGCCTTGATGGCCTTTCTCAAGGAGACCATCAATGTACCCCTTAGGGAAGGAGTTATGACATATTGTTCAAAGGAAGCGGTTCTGAGACCGCTCCTAAAGGAGCCTTCCCTGGACCCCCTGGATTTCAAAAATTATAGACTGGTTTCCCATCTGCCATTTTTGAGCAAGATGATCGAGTTGGCCATTGCTTCTCAATTCCAAGTGATCTTGGATGAAACAAATTTTTTAGATCCATTTCAAACCAGCTTCAGACCGGGATTTGGGGTGGAGACTG
>CM034712.1:8997574-9009905 GCA_020142125.1 Phrynosoma platyrhinos | reverse complement strand
TATCTGTGTGATCTGCATAAGGGGGGGGGGTCTGTTCCGATCATGGGAGCCAAGGACTTTTGACTCCAATTTCCCCTGCCAGAATTCATCTGGAGGTCATCAGGGAATCCCTCGGTTTTTGATATCAGAGGAACTATGGGTAATATATGAAACTACAGGCACTATGGGTAACAATTGCTGAGCACCCTTTGGGTTCAGTGAGTCAAGCATTTCCCCTATTGTGTCCTCTGCTTCATTTTCCTCAGGTTCAGTGCCCTTTTCCTTTTGTGAAAAGACTGAGGCAAAGAAGGTGTTGAGTAGTTCTGCCTTTTCTCTGTCCCCTGATAGAATTTCTCCATCTTCTCTGTGCAGTGGCCCTACTATTTCCTTCTTCTTTCTTTTGTTACAGACATACCCAAAAAGCCCTTTTAATTTTCCTTAATCCCTCTAGCAAGCCTGAGCTCATTCTGCACTTTGGCTTTCCTTTTTTACATGGGCTAGCTGTTTGACTGAATTCCTCTTTAGTGATTTTGCCCCTTTTCCATTTCTCATACATCTCCTGTTTAAACCTTAGGGCCTTTGCAGACTGCCAGAAATAGTGCAAATTGAGTCCACTGTAACTGCCATGACTCAGTGCTAGGGAATCATGGGAATTGTAGTTTATTGTGGCACCAGAGCTCTCTGACATAGAAGGCTCAATGTCCCAGAAAAAAATACAATTCCCATGATTCCCTAGCACTGAGCCAGGGCAGTTAAAGTGGACTCAATTTGCACTATTTCTAGCAGTCTGCAAAGGCTTTTAGTTCAGTTGAAAGTTCTTTTGTCATCCAATCTGGTTTCTTGAGACAACTCCCATTTTTCCTTCTCACTGGAACAGTTTAAGATTGTGCCTTCAGTATCTCCCTTTTGAGAAACTCTCATCCATCCTGAACTCCCTTCTTCTTTAGTATTCATGACCATGGGATCACTCCCAGTGTTTCCTTATGTTTATTGAAATCAGATCTCCTAAAGTCTAGAATGAGTTTCTGACTATGCCTAGCTTCTCCTTTCCACTGTATAGGAAACTCCAGGAAAACATGATCACTCCCACCTAAGGATCCCACCACTTGCACCCCATTGACCAGATCATCCCTGTTGGTTAGGATCAGATCTAAAATAGCTTATCCCCTTGTTGCCTCTTCCACCTGTTGGACCAGGGGTAGGCAACCTTTCCCCTTTAATGGCCGAGGGACTTCGGTTCCCAGAATCCCAGGAGCTATTGGCCAACATGGGACTATTGGCCAACATGGCTGAGGCTTCTGGGAGTTGAAGTCCCTCGGCCCTTAAAGGGGAAAGGTTGCCTACCCCTGTTGGACAATGAAATTGTCATCGAGGCAAGTGAGAAATTTCCAATTCCTCAGTCTGACGTGGGAGTCTGTAGTAGACTCCCACAATAACATCCCTGTTGTTACCTTCCCTTTTAATTTTTTATCCAGATGCTCTCTAATTGATTTCCAGGATTTGAGTCCTGGATCTCTTCACAGGTGTAACATCCCTGACATATAATGCTATTTCTCCTCTTTTCCTGTTTGGCCTATTTCTCTTAAAAAGGTTATACCCCTCTATTCCTACATTCCAATCATGAGATTAATTCCACCAGGTTTCAGTGATGCCTATTATATAGTATTTGCTTTGTTGTGCTAGGAGTTCAAGTTCATCTGGTTTATTTTCCATGGTCTGTGCATTAGTGTAGAGACTTCTAAGAACATGTGTCCTCCCCACTTGCTGCCTGTGTGAGGTTTTTTACCTTCCACTCTTGGGCCCTTGCATCATTTGCCTTGGTCCCTCAACAACAACAACAACAACAGCAACAATAATAAATTTTATTTATATACCACCCGTTGGCAAACCAATCTAGGCAGTTTACAAGACTAAAAACTATAACACTTTGACTATTATCTCCATCCCATGATGTACTCCTGCCTTCCAAGATATCGTCTCCCTCCCCCACATGACTTAGTTTAAAGCCCTACTGATCAAATGTTTCAGACTATTGGCAAAACTGTTTCTGCCAACTGGTGTGAGATGCAGCCCATCTCTTGCCAGAAGTCCACCCTCATGGAACTACAGCTCATGATCCAAGAATAGAAATAGTTCTTGGCGGCACCATCTAAGGAGCCAGTTATTCACATCTTCTATTTTCCTCTCCCTTCCTGGACCATGCCCTTCAACTGTGAGAAGAAATGAGATGATAATCTGTGCATCCAGCTCTTTCACCAGTTGTGTCTGCAGAGGGGTGGGATAAAAATAAATTTTATTATTATTATTTCAGCTTGCTACCCAAAGCCTCATAATCTCTTCTGATATTCTGAAGGCTATGCCTTGCAGTATCATTAGTTCCCACATGGAACAAGAGGAAGAGGTCAGTAGTCTTGACAAGTCTTGTCAGCCTAACTATCACATCATGGATTTTTGCCCCAGGGAGATAACACACCTCCCAAGACATCTTGTCAGGCCTCTGTGCCTCTTCTGTGCCTCTCAACAAGGAGTTCACCACCACCATCACATGCCTCCTCTGAGGCTTAGCAGTGGCTGCTCCCTGCAGTGGTACTCTCAGGTCCCCTGCACTGTCCCTGAGGACTGTCCCTGCTGCTCTTCCTCTTCATCCTTGATAAGGGAGAGAGCTTCAAATCGATTCTGTAGCTGTAAGCTCCCAGAACGATCCTGGTTTCCTTACTTCTGTGTGTGATGTTTCTCCAGCTGTCTAACTTCTGTGTATGTGGAGTGACCTCTTCCCCAACAACTTCCTCTTTGTGGCCCGTGTCCAAGACCATTTGTTCCGTTCTGTCCAGAAACACCTCTTGCTCCCTCGTTGAAGTGTAGCTACTGGGCCTTCAGCTACTGGACTTTCTCTCCCAGGAGGGCTACCAACTTGTACTTGGCATAGATGAAGTTCCCCACATCTGTGGGCAAGAAGACAAACATCCCACAAGTGTTGCCAGTGACTACAGCAGCTCTCTCAGTGTCCATATTGAGAAATCTTAAGTAAGCACTGAAACAGGACTGTGGGCTTCTCTTATAGACAGAGATAGGGTGAAATCTTGTTGGTGTAACTTGGGGTTATGTCAAGATATGTAATTTCAGGGATGTTCTGTAAGGAGGTATTCAATGCCTGCTTACTCAATGCACATACCCTTGTAGATGGCAGCTTAGTGGTGCCCCCACCTAGCCCTTTTGTGACCATGGTGAGGTCACATGCCAGGATGGCACAGCTGAGAGAACAGACATCACTCTCCTAGATCTTCAGTGGTAATAGTAGTAGTAGTAGTAGTAGTGTGCTTTCAAGTTGTTTCTGACTTATGACAACCCTAAGGTGACCCTATCATGGGATTTTCTTGACAAGATTTGTTCAGGAGGAGATTTGTGATTGCCTTCCCCTGAGATTGAGAACATATGACTTCATGGCTCAGCAAGGATTCAAATTCTAGTCTCCAGAGTTATCATCCAACATTGAGACCACTACACCCTGCTTATGTGAGTCTGTTCTATTCTCTAACCTGCAAAATTACAGTTTGATCCTGTCCAGGCACCCCCACCACCCACCCTGTTCCAGTAACTTTGGGGGGAAGCAGACTGGTGGCACGGGGCCGCCCTGGGAAGGTGCGCCACGGGATCAAGGCATCCCCATGCCTCGATCCTGCGGCACACCTTCCCCGTCCCTGAAAGGAGTGCTAAAATAGTGCTCCTTTCACAAGTCAGTGAAAGTGTGCCACAAAAGCTTGCGGCGCACTTTCACTGACTTTTCCACTGCAGCGTGTCCAGACGCTGCAGTGGGAGGTTGCCCTCGGAGCGCTGGCCATGCGGAGGGCCGGCGGGTCTGAGGGCAACCTTGGGAGGAGGAAGGGGCACTGAGCGTGCAGCTGGCCCTCCTCTTCCCTGCCTCCAGGATGGCTTTTTAAGCCATCTGCCGAGGCCCTAAATGCCTTTGGGAGAAAGCCCATTGCTGGGAAGCTGCAGTAGAATTCAGCTGGAAGAGCATTGCATTCTGCCTGTGTAAGGCAGGAACTCAGCTTCTGAATCCTGTAGCCAAACTGCAGGACTGTTTAAAGTTCCACCTCCCTGCAACAGCTACCAAGCCCTGGTTTGGGGCCTTATGATATGATTTTTTTACAAGCTGGGACTGGAAAGGGGAGAGGTGTCTTAGTGGCAAATAACTTAGGTGACAAAAGTGATTCTCACATGGAAAAATAAACAAATTTGAACGTTTTCTCCAGTTAGCTGAAATTATGAGTTTTTGCACATTGTTCAATAATTTTTTTTGCACTTTGAAACTTTTAGTGAAAAATTGATGTGCATAAAAACCAAATAAAAAAGATTTTGTCCAGAAAAATGAATTTTGTACAAAATGCAGGTTTCTGTGCAAAAGTTATTGGGTTTGTGTAAAAACAAGGATAAACAAGGATAAGAAAAACATTTCCCATAAATGTTTTTGGAGGGTGCAGGGGAAGTCCTGAACTACAAATAATTTTATAGTCACTTTCTCAGTGGGTTGTCATCAAGGATCCCCCCCCCCCAAAAAATGAGTGCTATTTACATTCCTATATGAAATTCATTGAGTGTCTTTGGACCAGTTCCTGTTTCTCAGTCTGATCTACCTCATGAAGTTATTGTGAAGATATACTGAAGAACAGAAGAGCCATGGGTGCTAATTTGAGCTTGCTGGAAGAAAGACAGGGTATGAATTTAATTAATACATAAATAAATCACTTGTTCCAATGCTCTTTGGTCATTGAGAAGAGGCCTATCACCCTTCCCATTGTGATATTTTCCCCACCTAGCATCAAAGGCTACATTTCTAAAACCAGACTCTTTTTCTTTGGGGGGGAGGGTGGTGTTAAAATGCCAAAGCAATTTATAAAATCAAGAGTCAAAGCAAATCTTATTCTTTTCAGCATATGGGGAATAAAAGCCTTCCAGTAAATCAAAGACTTAATTTCACATGAGGCTGTACAGCATATGTTATGCATGACTTTTGTAATTAATGCTTGCCAGTCAGCAATATCTCCTCTTGCTGATGCTGTCTATGCCCCTCTCTCTTTGAGACAGTTTCCTGTACAATTTATGATTTTTTCCCTATTCCTGTAAAAGCCACTGTTTTGGAATAAGAGCACTGCAAACACTGATTTAGATGACTGCCTTTCTTCGTCAATCTGTCTGCATTTGTATGCCAGATGTGCATGCTGTCAAAGAACCTAATGTTGCATTCAATAAGCTGATTTTGAGTATAAGAGACAGAATGTGTTTTTAATGTATAAAAATAAAAAATACAATGACAGATTGGAGACCAGCATTCCCCCCCTCCCCCAGTTTTAAACTACAGAGTTCCCATGTATTTGCAAGGAATAATGATCCATGCTTTGTTTGGATTTGGTGGGGTGATATAAGTGAAGTATTATGCCATTCCTATATACCATGCCCACCAATGTGCATAATGTTATTCCACTCCTATATAGTGTGCAGACCAAAATGTAAAAACTGGGACAAGGATTTGCCCTTGGGAAGAAACGTGGAGGCAAGGATGGGAGAATAAGGCTTCCAGGTGCTTGCTTTATCCACTCCTGATGTGCCTCACGTCCATGGCTAGATTAAACCATGAGCCTGCAATAAAGTAGGATTTTAAAGCAATTACTTGCCAAGGTTTTGACATAAAAATGACTTACAGCCAATAACAGCCGCTCATTCCAAGCAAGTTTTACTTTTAATGTGGAGATGTCAAGAGTACTGGAATGAAGCTCAACGAAGCTTTACCCATCTGGATTGTATGAGGAGTTAGAAAGAGGACTGATCTATCCACTAGGCAGTAAAGCAACAACCTCAGGGAGCAAATGCTAGAGAGTAGTAGTGGCAATCCCCCAAGCATCTCTCTTGACTTTTCTTTCAGAGGACCTCGCTGCCCTCAGAAGCTATGTTGTCATGTAATTCAACTGCCAGCCTGGTTTGCTTCTTTAGGGTTGTGTCTGCACTGCAGAAATAATCCAGGTTGACACCACTTTAACTGCCATGTCTCAATGCTATGGTATTCTGGGAATTGTAGTTTGTTGTGGCACCAGAGCTCTCTGAGAGAGAAGACTAAGGGCTCATTTCCACTTGCATTTAATCCAGTTTGTGAGTTGCATTGACATTGGGTCACTTAATCGATTCAGCCAATGCGTAGTTCCCACTATGGAAGTGAATTGTTTCCTTGTTCCATGCGTTTTTGTCCTTTTTGATACAACTGTCATTCCCACTTGGTGCTCCACTCCAGTCTTTTTTTTAAAAAAAAAATGTCAATCATATGATGCACATCTACACATCACTGGTGATGTGAAGCAAAGCAAAGCAAAGCAAAGCAGCTTCATTTATATACTGCTTCATACTGCACTATGGAGTGTCTAAGCAGTTTACAACTGTAAGCTCATTGCCCCCCGATAGCTGGGTATTCATTTTAGTGACCTTGGAAGGATGCAGGCCTGAGTGAAGAAGGAGGGCTGGGAAGACCAGGCACCCCCCCCCCCCAAAAATGGAGGACCCTCCATATATATATATATATATATATAGAGAGAGAGAGAGAGAGAGAGAGAGAGAGAGAGGACATTTCCAAACCAAAGGCCAAAACTCCTTTAAATTTCCTCCATTCTCTAAGTGATGCTCAGAATGGAGGATATTCAGGGGAGTAAGTAGGATGTGACCAAAATAATAGCTGAAAGCCAAATGGAGGACCTACCAGCAAAAATGGGGGACATCACGTACACATACCCACACACCTCCCAAATTTAAAAACACACATATAAATTCATGCTTACTAGTCATGCTCAGAATAGAGGACATTTTGAAATTCCTCCTGGACAGAAGGATGGAAGGTAGGATGGTCCTGAGAAAGGAGGACAACCCTAAGGGAACACTACTGTGGAATTTTGCCATTGCCATCCTCTGAGGCTGAGAGAGTGGGACTTGCCCAAGGTTTCCATGGCTCAGTGGGGATTCAAACCCTGGTCTCCAGAGTCCTAGTCCAATGTTCAAGGCACTACATCAGATGTAAATCCCCCTATTGCAATGACACTTACTTGTGGGTAAGTGGCTATTAGGACTCTATTAGGAGTCTGGATTCTATAGGAGCCCAGCTCACAGAGGGGGTTTCCCTAGCTAAGCGGGGATTTGGAATATGTGTGTGTGTGTGTGTGTGTGTGTGTGTTTGTGTGTGTGTGTGAACCCAGAGCTCACAGAGGGGGTTTCCCTAGCTAAGCAGAGATTTGAACCCTGGGTCCCCTTGGGGGTTTGATGGGCCTGAGTGGGGAAGGGATCCCTGAAGAGACCCCAGAGCCCAGGACCAGGGTGGACAGATGCCACAAAGGAAGACAAGGCATTGCGAAATGGAGAACCTGCCAGCAAAAATAGGGGACATCACACATACACACACACACAAAAGCTAAAAACATGCATACAAATTCATGCTTTCTAGTCATGCTCAGCATGGAAGAAAGGAGAGCGGGGGGGGGGGGGGAATGGCAAATTTCTCAAAAACTTGGGAGGGGATGGGTTACACCTTCTCCCAACCATCTTCCATTAGTCCCTCCCCTCCAATTTGATGAGATTTAGATCCATTGTTCCAACTAGCATGCTTGCTAATCGATTCTTTTCGAAAGAACCGCCAAAAACTACTCTTCAAAAAAGTGCACTTTTTTGGATTTGTCTCACTTCAAAGCTAGTGAGAACGATCACAGTCGCATCTGAAACTGTTCCCAGTGGGGACGAGGCACATATACAGCGCTCAGCAAATCGCTTCAAATCATAGTGGGAATGAGCTCTAAATGTCTCACAACATGACATTTTCCTGAATTCCATAGCACTGAGTCATGGTAGTTAAAGTGCTGTCAAATGATTATTTCTACATTGTGGATGCAGCCAAGATGGAATAGGAGTGACATCTTTGCCTCACTTAACAAATGGTCTTGTCCCACTCCTGTTTGTTAAATAGGGATACTGTATTCTTCTGCACTGTCTCATGTTGGGAGCATCAATATGGTGTAGTAGTTATAGTTTCAGGTTAGACATATTAGTAGGTATAATAATAATAATAATAATAATAAATTTTATTTATATCCCGCCCCTCTGCATAGCAATCGGGGTGGCTCACAACAATTAAAATACAGTAATTAAGATACATTCTAAAAACCCAATCCCTCCACCCGTCCCGCCCACCCCTTAAAACAGAATTAAAAGAGCAATGCTAGGTGTTGGAGGCACATTAGGTCCCGCATTGGGAATTCAGAGGACCAAAATACCATTGTAACACATTGCCTCATTTTTTGGGGTTTTTTACAAAAAATTAAACACTAAATGCTTCCCCTTCCGCCTCTGCCTCCGCCTCCATCTTCATCTTAATTCATTTATATCTTGGCTTTTCCCCAAAACTGGGATTCAAGATGGCTTATAAAAAGTAAAACAAATACCATTAAATATATAAAAATAGAAACATTCAAAAATAATATTAAAATGCCATTAAATGATCTATAGAAGTAAAACTTTTATAAAACAAATCCATTAAAAAACAGAAATCAGCAAAACAACCCACTATTAAAAGCTTCAGAAGTTCCTAAAAGGCTGTCAGAACAACAACATTTTCACATAACAACAGAATGATCACCCTAGCTTCCCTAGGAAGGGAATTCCAAAGCTTAGGAGCAGCCACCAAAAACACTCTCTCCCATGTTCCCACCAGATGTGCAAGGAAGAGGGTGGGCTCAAGAGAAGAGCCTCCCCAAAGATCTCAGAGTCCAAACAAACTCATATGGGAAGATATGGTCTTTCAAGTAGCCTTGATTCAAGCCACACAGGGCTTTCTAAGTCATAACCAGAACTTTGAATTGTACCTGGAAATGGATCAGCAGCTAGTAGAAATGTTGCAAGAAGGCAGTTATATAGGGGACACTCCTACTATGCTTTTGGCCCCTGTTTTACACCCAAGAATGTTGAGGAATATGCAAAACAGTAATGTATCTCACAAGTAGAGTAATTGGTGCTTGCAAGCAGAAGGTGCTTGCAAGCAGTTCCACACCAACACCACTCCCCATGCACCCAGACAAGGTCTAGCAGAAGAATATGGCAGCCTTAGGGCCTTTGCAGACTGACCAAAAGGGCTGGCCCGAGGGTGGAGTTGGGATGGGGTGACCACACACCGGCTGCCCTGACTCCACCCTGCCACCTTCGCCATCACATCATGTACCCCACCACACAGTGCATGTTGTCAGTGCGTCCCATTGGTACAGTGTGTAGACAAGCTGCACCAAAGGGGTGTAAAAGAGCCACGGCAGCAAACCTAAGGCTGGCTTTTTGCCACCCCAAGAAGGACTGGCATTTGCCAGCTCTTTTTGGTGTGGCAAAAAGCCAGATTGGGGCTGCAGTGTGTGATTGCCATGGCCCTGATCTGGCACTCCCAAGGGTGGCACAGAGCCTCTCCTTAGGGGCCATCTGTATGGCCTTTTAGAGCTGATGCAGACCAGCTGTTTGGGGTGGCACAGAGCTGCCCTGGAAAGTGGTGGATCAGGGCCATGGCAACCCCATGCCACAGCCCTGATTCTCCCTTTTGCCACCCCAAAAAGAGTGGCAAAATGCTACTCCTTTTAGAGGCAGCAAAAGGCTGCCCTAAGAGCCAATGCCATGGCTCTTCTGTGCCTTTTCGGCACAGCACAGCATGTTTAAATGCTGCACTGGGAGGGTGTCCTGACGCCGCGCGATGTGCATATGAGCTGGAGTTGGGGTGGCTGGCGTGTGGCTGCCCCGCCCCAACTCTACCCCCAGGCCAGCCGTTTGGGTAGAAACATATGGAGTAAGTTAAATTACAAATACTAAAGGTTTATAACAATCCATGGTGACAGGTTCTGTAACATATGCTCTTCAAACATGGAGGAGAGAGAGAGAGAGGGAAAAAAACAACTTCAGACTACAAAATGGAGGATGAATAATCTCAAACTGATGTGGCTAATACCACAAAAGAGAAAATGACATGAATATATGCCATGCCTAAACTCTTAGCAAGCAAACTAGAAACTACAGTTGCCAACCTGCCTTAGTGGACTTGAAATCTACGGTCTTGATTACTCACAGAGGGTCAATCCCCATTATCTAAAATTGCACACGTGCCCATGGCGCATGCACAGGGCTGTGTACACAAGACCCTCAAAATAGTTAAAATAGGTCTCTATCAGTCCTGAAATTTTATTTATGTGATTGCATTCATGGTCATGTCATCATCTGCTAAAAATGCTGATAACACAGGAGATTATTGCACTGCCTTTCCTACCAGCCTTGGGAGGCATCATGTAACCCACAGGTCATACCTGTCCAGGCTTGGGTTACAGATTCAGCCATAAGCCCATGAGATTCAGAAATTCCACCACTAAGCAATGAAATGGCAACAAGAGGATCTGCTATTTTAAATCTGATTGAAATTAAGTTTAATTTTCACTTTATGAATAAATAAACAATAAATACCTGAACCTGCATGCAATTATCTGTTTATTTATTTATTGAATTTATATCCTGTCTTTCTCCCCCAAATTGGACTCAAGGGAGTTTACAGTAAATCAGCAAAGATGCTGCTAAAACATTATAGTCATCCCTCCATTCTCACAGACTTCAAGTTCACAGTTTTACATATTCACGGAGGGACAATCTCCATTTAAATCAATGGGGCATGCCCCATTCAAGCCAATGGGGCTTGAATACTCACTAATCTCCATTTTTGCAGGGGGTGGTGGTCCAGAATGGATCCCCTGTGAAAATGGAGGCCCAACTGTAATTTACAAAGGTTAAAAAGGAATTAAACATTGGTATTATTTTTTAAGTGCTTAAAAATATTTAAAATATATTTAAAACATAATTAAAACAGCACACCACTTACATACATACTAAAGCTGCATAATTAAATAAAAACCCAAAGTTCAAAGGCAGCCTAAATAAAAACGTCTTCACCTGCTGGTGGAAAGAGATCACGGGGGGGGGGGGGACAATGGACCCACTCATAGAATAGAATTCCACACTCTGGAAGCAGCCATGGAAAAGGCTCTCTCTCTTGTGCTTACCAGCTGCACCTGCAAAGGTGGTGGGACTGGAAGAACCCTCCCCCCCTTGCAGTTCTTAATGCTAACACTGGCTAGTATAAGGAGATACAGGGGCTCTGCAGATGGCACAATGTGCCGTCTTGGAGCGAGGGAAGGGGAGGGGCAACTTGATGCTGGACGCCCCAACCCCTTCCCAAGGATGTCATCGGAGTGCCCACCATTGCACACAGTGAGTGCTCTGAGGACGTCTTCCCGGCCCAGCCTCCCTCTGCACGGGCTGAGCCAGAAAAGATGTGGAAGAGGGGTGCAACAGCTCTTCCAGCACCCCTTTTGCCTGCTCTGGAAGAAGTGCTATTTTAGCACTCTTTCCAAGACTGGCAGGAGGGTAGATTGGGGCTGAGGCATGGGACAGCCTCGACCCCAATCCTGTGCTTTTCAGGGTGGCCCACGGCCACCTGTCTGCAAAGTCCCACAGTCTTTCAGATAGTCTGGATTCAAGCCATTTTGAGCTTTAAAGGTCAAACCCAGCATTTTGAATTCTGCCCAGAAACAGACTGGTAGCCTGCTGCAACAGGGGAGTGATGTGATCCCTTGTAGCCAGGCCCAGTCAATAGTCTGGCTGCAGTATTCTTGACCTGCTGAAGTTTCCAAACAATGTCCAAAGGCAGTGTCCAGGAAAGCAGCCAAGTATGCTGATAGCCATAGTCAACACAACACAAAACAAAGCAGTGTGCTCAGCTAAGGCAGTCAAGAGTTCTGTGCCCACAAGCAGTCATAAAGCAAAAGTCTTACAGCAACAAACCCAATGCTACAACCAGACAAAGTCCAGGGTTCCAGAGAGAGACGAGTCATGTAGGCAATCCAAGGTCAAGGAGTTCAGAGAGACAAGGGAAACCAGCAATCCCAGTGTCAAGGTTTCCAGATGAGAAGACAAAGAGAGTCAGGATCAAGCATGCTTTCACTAGGAAGCTCAAATAATCTCTGACAACTATGCTGGCATCTGGCACCTGTTTATATTACCAGACAGCAGGTGCTCTGCTGTTGTTGTTAGCTCAGTGTTTTTCATAAAGCCTACTTGAGCTCCAGAGGTCCTCCCTTTCCACCCTTCATTGGTTGAATGTAAGTACAGTCCCTTCTCCCTCCTCCATTCCTGAAGGCTCTGCTGCCCGGAGGCTGAGGGGGGAAGCAGACGGCTCAAAGGGCCATTTTGGGGGCAAGGGAGGGGTGGGGCAGCTGCACAGTGGGTGCCCCAACCCCTTCCCGAAGGCATCGTC
>CM034712.1:8963093-8979624 GCA_020142125.1 Phrynosoma platyrhinos | reverse complement strand
ATGTTTTTTGTATATTTATTTGTGTTTATTCTTTTATTAATAAAAATTGTCTAAAAAAATGCTGTGCTGCAACTTTGGAGATCCTGGTTCGAATCTCCACTGAGCCATGAAGCTTCTTCTGAGTCCAACCTTCCTTAGATGTGATTGGGACTACAATTTCCATTATTTCTAGCAAAATGTCCAAGAGTGTAGAATGGTGGGAATTATAGTCCACCACCATATGGTTACCTGCAGATGAGAAAGGACACAAAAACCTGATGCACACGGGCCAAATAAAGTGGCTTCCAACCACTTCAGGGGTGGTATATGCAGATAACGCATGCCTTGAAGTGGCCAGAAGCTGTTCTGAGTCTGCCTAGGGCAGCATTGAGACATTGGAAAAAGGAGTGAAGTCTGCTCTTTGCTGGGGGCCCATTTGGAACCATGATGCCTGCTTTCAGAGTGGTCCCATGCTGCTCAGGGCTCAATTGGGGCTGGAGCGACCAGAGGCTACTCCAAGCTACTAGTCTGTTTGACCCCAAAATTAGATAATTGAAGATAAAAACCTGAATGTGAAGAGATTTTCAGAAACTAGGGAGCTACTCTGATTTCAGACAGATCAATGTTCTTACTGAGCCACGAAACTTCCTTAAATCAGTCACACTTTCTCACCTTGATCTGTCTCAGAGTCTTGTACACTGCCATGAATTGAATAAAGGAAAGGTGGAATGGAAATGAACTACAAAAACAACAACAATAATAATAATAACACATAAATATGGTGTCTATGCCATATTAGGGTCCTGTGGCCATCATGGCAAAATTAGACTTTGGGATGGATTTATTGGTGCAGAGAGTACCCATTATGGTACTTGAAAATCTTCAGGCATCCTTGATGTTAGAAAATAACACTAGAACATTATTATGTTGTGTATGTTTTTTGATGCAAGATAACTCCTGAAAATAGATGGAAATAACATATCATGACTCTACCAACTGAAAAGTGATTGTGTAAACTAACCTTAAGATAGGCACAATCTGAGCTTAGCCAATGTAATTATCTAATGGACCAAAAGTTTTTTAAAATGCTTTCTAACTAAGAACGCTGATAATGGATGTGAGGAATGGAAGATCAATAGGTTAGTACATTACTGCTTTCATGGTTGTATTGATATTTTGTAGTTAATTTGAAGTTGTCTTTTTTTTTTCATTTTACAGCACATAGAATTTTATATGGTTTTCTTTTCCTGTAACACTTCATTTAAACTGAAGGTTAAGCTTTTGAAATATAAAATAGTAATATAAATAAGATGGAAGCAAACATATCAACAATCATCATCAATCCTGACAGTGCAATTATTGTTTCCACAACAAATAAGAATGTCAATTAAAGTCATCTTATTGACCAGCCAACCCTGTAGAATGTTTCACATCTCTAATAATCCAGTCTTCCCCTAATATGGCACCCTTCAGATGGGTTGTACTACAAGTCACAACATCTCACACTCACCACCCACACAAGGAACACACAAAATGCACCACCTCAAGATGATCATGATAAACTTATCCTTTTAGGGCCTCATTCCCACTATGATTTAAAGTGAATTGCAGATTGGGTTATATGACCATTGGAATAGGTTCTGATCCTATTGATCTCGGGTGCAATCATGATGAAGCAAGGCAAATGCAAAAAACCCTGCTGTTTCCTGACATTGGTTCTTTGGTGGTTCTTTTAAAAAGAATTGAATCTGAAGCGTGTTCAACAAGTGGGAATGACAGATCTGAATTGGATCATACTGGAGGGGAGGGACTAATGGCAGAGGAGTGTTTACCGTCCCAACTCAGTTTTTGGGAGATCTGCCATCACCCCACCCCATGCTGCCTTTGTGCTTGTGTGATATTGCCTTGTGTTTGTGTAACCTATGGGTTCATTTTTTATATAGATAGATGGATAGATCTATCTATCTATCTATCTATCTATCTATCTATCTATCTATCTATCTATCTATCTATCTATCTATAAAAAATACCAACTTACCAAATATACGATCTGTTGTTTTTGCAACTTGGCAGCATGTTGGGCGATTGGGCCGATGGCAGCTCAGTGAGACAAGTAGTTGCAAAATCAATGGACTGAATCTTCCATAATTTTTTTTTAAAAAAAATAGTTCCCAAGCCAGGCTGCTCAAAGGGGAAATGCTAAAGTCGCCCCACTCTGGCCCCATCCTCACCATGTTGCCACTTGCGTCACCGATGACACATAGATGATTGACATGCATTTTGAATCGGTGCAAACTAGTAGGAACAACAATTGTGCCAAAAAAGAAGCTTAACAAGGGAATAATTAAAAGATCCACTTTCATAGTGGGAACAATGGACCTTTTGGAATCAATTTACTGATTGCGAATCGCAAACCAGTTCAAATATAAGTGAGAATGAGGCCTAGGAGTATCATATCAGGGATAGTATGAAAATTAATTTATATAGTTATATAGAAGAGACATCAAATTTCAGGAACAGTGCATTTAAAATAGGTGAAGGAAGTTGTTACATTTTATGATAAAATGTGTTTATGAGTATTTAGGTATTCTGTGTCCTCTTGTTCTGTTTCTTTTGTGATGTTATGATGTATTTACTTATGTTGTCTCTTTTATTCTTATTTTATTTATATGTAAATAATAACATAATAAAATATTTTTATTTTTTTAAACGACTTTATCATACCAGACATAATCTCTAGTAGTACTCTAGGAAACATATTGGTTTGTGGGGACAGTCATTTCTGTGCAGCTCCTCACCATGGTGCTGCTATAGTCCCAGGCTCTGTCTTCTGCCTGCTGGCCTTCATAACCTCACCTTCTTGTCCTATTGTCCTTCCTAGCATGCCAAACAATTCAAGTCCTGAGATGATAAGAAGTTAGAGCAAATGAAGAGTCCCAAAAGCAAAGTCTTTAGCCAATCGGAGAGTTCAAGCAATCAAAGTAGTCAACAGTCCAAGAGTCTGCAGAATCGTCTATCTAAAGTCCAAATGTCCTATCCAGGAAGTCAGGTAACAAGAGAGTCCACAAAGATGGTGCTTTTGCCAGGGAAGTCAGTTAGTCTCTGACAAAGGTTCTGGCATTCTTCCCAGGTGCTTATCTCCAGCACTTCCTAGTGCAGTTGCTCCTTAACTGCTTGGCATTTCATATAAAGCCTCTGAGATTGAAGCAACCCTGCCCCTTCTGCCCTACACTGGCTATAAGAAGGCATGGGTAAGTTGGCCTCCTATTCCTCCTCAATGCCCAAATTGGCAGGAGGCTCTGCTGCCTGAATGTCAGGCTTCTGACTGTCCTCTGGCAGCAGCTTCTGCAAAACTGGGACTAGGTTGTGGATCAGGTTCCTCCACCTCTCTCTCCTTTTCTGAGTCCTCAGCTGGGCATGTCTCCAGGCTGGGCATGACACTAGGAAGGAAAACTGGTAATCATGGATAAAGGTTCAGAAAAATAAGCTTACAAAGAAAGATAAGGGAAGGTGAATTGTAAGCCAGAGATAGGAAACTCTTAAGTTGTACTTAAAGTCTTATGTTATTCCTATTCTGAACATGAAGAAGTTTGTGGAACATTTTCTGAGAAAGTACTGCATCACAAAATTCAGAGCACTGGGAAATCCAAAGGATAATTGCATTCCTATCCACAAACTAATCTTGGAAGTGCAGATCAAGATGTGCAGTTGATGCTGAAAGACATCCTTGAGCATCCCTGATCCCAACTAATAGAAGCTATTGCAGCAGATATCTAAATAATTCTTCCTGTGGTAACTTGTGACTGTTCTGTTTGTCCCATGGAGACCTTAATTTCTTTAGCAAGGCATTCAAAACAGTTTTCTTGGAATGCTTTGGCATTTACAAATGTCTTAAATAGAAGAGGCTACATCTACAATTTAGGGGAGGTGATGGTTTTAATTGATTTATTACTGGCAGAAAATAGAGCAAGCAAGGGCACTTTTGTTTGTAAGGATAAAAACAAAATTATTAGCTGAATATGGCTGAATTAAGCACTTAAAGTTCAGTCTCTCCAGACTGCTGACAATGCAGGCTTGGATCAATACAGAAACAATTTACACCATGGGAGCCTGGGCTCTAGCTATTAACTACTAATTATACCAAGTTTGCTACTAAATTGATTTAACTCTTTCCAACATACAGAAAAGCCTGTGGCCAAACATGCCACCCACATAGCAATGAGATCAACACATCACTTCCAATTGCTGTGGCTCAAGAAGTATGAAATAGAGTCTACTTAGTAAACCAATCTGAAGAAACAAGAAAGGTGGCAGGGGTGGCAGGAGCCTCTTCAAACAAATTGATCTATCCAAAATGGAGTTTTTAAAAAGTTGTTTTTAGACATTAGTTTTCAAACTCTCTGAACTAAAATGGCCATGTCCATTGCCATTAGCTAAGCCAGTTGGGGAACTCTGTGTGTTATGGTCCAAAAAAGTAACTTTGCCATACTCCCTTCCAAGGAGCAAGAAAGGAAAGTTAGCTCTGGCTCCCTGGTCTCTCCCATTCTTGGCCATCTTAGTTATAGCTGCTTCTATACTTTGTAGCCTGAGAACTTACCATTGTTATCCAAATTGCCAGGGAGGACATGCACAAATTAACATATATTTTAGGGGAATTATAGTATTAGCTCAAATGAGGAAATATAGTATGGCCAGGGTAATAGCAACTTGGGATGGCAACCCAACTATACCAGGTCTGTATCCCACAGAACTCCAGAGGCAAATCCAAATAGGTTTTGTATTTTTATTTGAGGGAATAATCAACATACACAAGCACACATATGCTCATGAACAGAGACAAGAGCTAAGGAGACAAAAGTGGGAAAAGTGGAATAGGTTTAAGGCCTTGCTAATGTTGATATGTTACCGACATGGATCTTGATTCCAATTAATGGAGTCTGGAATGGAGAAGACTCAATAGTCGCTGTGGCAAAAGGGGGGATGGTTTAGCCAGTATAATGAGGAGCCTAGTCTAGCCAAACCAACAGAGTGCTAGCCAGCTTGCCAACTAGACAAAGACCAAAGAAGGGCTGTTTTGCTAGCTGTATATATACCAAGACATGTGTTTTGGGGATAGCAAGCAAGGCTTGAAAGAATTAGAAGCTCTGCTAAATGGTTTCTCAGGGGAAAAATAATAGTTCAGACTAGAAGCAGATAGTTAGGTGATTGCTGTAAACGTGCTAGACAAAGGGATTTTCCAGGGGTCCCTTGTCCCAGGTAGTTCTGAGCAATCACCTTTGGCCATGATCCTCTCACAAAAGGGTTTATGTCTGAGCCTCAGGGAATCCCATCATGGTGAGTGCCTTCTAGACCCTGGCTAGCCCTAACTGGTTTTTCCACGTGTGAGCAGGTCAGGCATCTACAGTGGGGTCATGCCTAGGTCACTCCCCCAGCTTCCCTTTTAATATTAAATTGATATGAAATATGAGGGGCAATGGGAAGGGCAATGTCAGGAAACCCAGAGAGGCTCTTTTAGGAAGTTCAAAAGCTGAGGACTAAGCACACTCTGTTTGATGTTTTATTCTACTTCAGGGGAGAAGAACCTGTCACCAACTGGCTTGTGGAGGTCCATGTTTTGCTACCTGGAGATTATTCTACCCTTATCTATGATCAATGATCAGTTATAGCAACCTACTTAAAGCCCAGGAGATTTGCATTTTTCAAGTGTTCTACATTGTTCAAGAACACTGGTTTGCAGACTAGGAAGATTTGGTATCATGTGGTACCACTCCATGACTTCCAGCCACTGCTGAGATGTAGCCTTCCATAACTGGAAACTGGCCCTAGTCTTGTGCCTGATCTTTGGTTGTATTACTAAGCAAACATGTTGAACTGGATACCTGAATTAATTACTCTTAAAGATGTTAAATCACTAAATTTAGAAGATTTCAAACAGATTTGGCTGGCACAGCTATTTTTGATACGGAAAGTTAATGGTCCATAGTGACTTCAAACATCATGTCATAAAAAGATCACTGTTGCAGGTATGGGAGAAAATTAAAAAGATGTTGTAAAGAAAGAGACCTTTATGGATTTCTCCACAAGAGGCTTTTCTGGGAAGATAGAAATCCATTGACTGTTGACTCACATATAAGGATTTACTGACCAGATCTGTACAGGATAAATCTGAAATGAAATCTTTGGAAGATTTAACATATTTAGATCCAAAAATTCACCTGTTACTATATACAAAGTTGAAAGAAAGATTCTCAATTGATCTGAAAACAAGAATTTAGTAAAGATGAAATTGAATTAGATAAGATCTGGTTCAGTGCAGCCCTGGTGGCGCAGTGGTTAAATGCCTGTACTGCAGCTACTCATTCATAGACCACAAGGTTGCGAGTTCAATACCAGCCAGGGCTGAGGCTCGACTCAGGCCTGCATCCTTCCGAGGTCGCTAAAATGAGTACCCAGTTTGTTGGGGGGCAATCAGCTCACAGTTATAAACATTGGCAGATAATGTTATATTTGATAACTGCAGCTAGATTGAATAGAGAGCAAAAATGGAAAAAGCAGGAAGTCCCCACTTTAGATGACAGGAATTTGAGAATCACAGAAATGAGAGAGATGGATAAATTGACAGGTCTGCTGAATAATAAGAATATAGAGCAGATTGAAGAGGAATGATCTCTGTCCACAGGGTATTGTAAGGAAATATGGAAATAAGAATAAGAAGTAGGTAAATAGAGTGAAAGAAAGTAGGAACTTTTGATATAAAAAGTAAGCATATTTTTCTTAAAGGATAATGGTTTCAGGGAACTATATTGGAATTGGTTCAATTTATGTAAAGAGTCCAAAAGAGAACATTGGGCTTGGGAGCTGTAACTGGAGGGACAGAGGAAGTCATTTGCGGTTAAAAGAGATGTATGTTGGGGTTTATTTAATTGTCAAACCACCAATTTTGGAGAAGATTATTGCTAAAGCTTTTTATGTATATAAATTATATGAAAACAAAATAAAAATAACTAGAATCTGGCCCTAGTCCAAAATTTTTCTCACCTATGCTTTATTGGTGGTGGTGATGATCATCATCATCATCACCAGTCATCATCATCATCACCATCATTATCATTGTTTCTTACCTGCCTGTTCCTATGTTTCATAGGACATATTTTATAGTAAAATATTTTGACGTGTTTGAATACTGCCTTATTAGCTACTTTTTAAAGCAGAAAATGAAGGCACATATAGGGGATCAGACTCCTGGCAAGTTGGCACATAAGTTGCCAACGCACTAGATGACAGGAGTGCTGGATGCAGGAAAAGATCAGCAAGTTTATCAAAAACTAGCATGGGGTTCAAAAATGTGATGGGAAGGGATGATAAGAAAAGAAGCAGTACCAGGAATACTGAATACAGTTATGGGAACTGTTTTAAGAAGGACATTGACAAACTGAAGTCTTTCCAGCAAAGAATGATGAGACTAGCACAGGGTCTGGAAACCAAGTGATGTTTTGAGAACTACTGCCAGACTGAGTGTGCTTAGCCAAGAAAAGTTTAATGGGAATCATGGTAGTAATCTTCGGATATGTGAAGTGCTACCATACCAAAGATCATAGAATCATAGAGTTGGAAGAGACCTTAAGGACCATCCAGTCCAACCCCCTGCCATGTAGGAACACACAATCAAAGCACCTTTGACAGATGGCCATCTAGCTCTATTTAAAAATCTCCAAAGAAGGAGATTCCACCGCACTTCAAGACAGTGTAATGTTGAGGTGAAATCTCTTTTCCTGTAGTTTGAACCCATTGATCCAGGCCCTATTCTCTGGAGCTGCAGAAAACATATTTGCTCCATCTTCAATAGTACATCCCTTCAAATATTTAAACAGATGACAAAGAATTATTTCCTGCTAATTATTTTCTAAGGGGCAGGACTGGGGAGGGGAAGTTTTAAGGAAGCAGATTTCATCTGAGCAGCAGGAGAAATGTCCTAACATTGTGTGCAACGAACAGGTTCAGGAGATGGTGGTATTTTGGAGGTATTTCTGCAGAGAAAGTGAGTATTGCTAAGGTGTGCTGTAGAGAGTAGTAGCTGGTAATCTTCAGATTCCCTGTCACTTTTAGAATCCTATGATTAAATGACAGTTTGGGAGAAACACAGAATAAAAGGGCAGTTGGGAATGAATGAGAACAAAACAGCAGGCAGAGCTCTGCCTTCAAGCTCTCCAATGTTTTTCGTATGCAGCTCTTATATTAGGAGCTCTGGGTCCCTCAGCTATACATTATCTCTCACAGATGGGTCATTTAATAATGCTGACAGATGAAACAGGCAGATGAATGAACAAAATAATGTCTACTTGAGTGCTGGGGCAATCTAAATATTTAATACTAATAATTGACTTTCATTATCATTGAGCAGAATTTTTGACTCATGCAATTTGTACCCATTTATGATTTTTTAAAAAAGAGATGACAAACTGCACTAGATAGTATCACCTATATAATCAAATTTCTGCCTAAGGCCCCTTTTCCAAGCAAATTCAGGCACAGAATCATCTTTCCTTCCACCACCTGTTGAGGGATTTACAACAGGATGGATGAGGCCATCTATGTCAGACACAGACAGACAGACACATGCACACACTCAAATATTCTGTGCTCATGTTAGTGTCACAGGAACAATTCAGAACTAATTCAGGAGAACAGCATTCTGGTCCTTCATGGGAAAGTAGACATACAATTTTTTTGAAGGGGGGGGAATGCCTATCAAGTCAAATTTATTGCAACACAGCAACCAGGAATTGTACACCATGAATAAGCACTACTAACCCACATATATCCAATAACACTTCAAAATACAAATACCCTAAAATTAGTAAATATTTGCCCGTTTATTGCTTGTACGCAACTGTTGGGCTAGATAAAGAAAGACAGCTGTCCTAAGGATGACATATCTCTTTACATCATTCCACAAAACATACCCACACTTTTCCAAATAAACACCTTTCCTTTACCAGATCCAACCAGGGAAGGACATTTAAATATTACAATACGAGAGGGTATTGTAAAGTTTTACTTATCACCTTTAAAAAAAATTGACAGAAAGTTTGTTTTGATTTGTAGTTGTTAACTTATCTCTACATAGTCACCATCTAGATTTACACATTTTTCTCAGTGTTTCTTGACCCTCTGAATACCGTTATTGTGGAAGTCCACAGATTGCACCTTAAACCACTCTTTCACTTCATGAATGACATCATCTGTGTTGTCAAATCAGTGACCCCACAACAGATTTTTCATCTTAGGAAAAGAAAAAATCGCTTGGTGATGATGACACTTACAAAATTTCATCAATATACCACAATAACTTCCAGGTGATAATTATTACTTTACAATACCACCTTGTACTTCCCCATTTACACTTCAGTCACTTCTGGCACATCCTGTAACAAAGATAAAGTGAGCTTATTTTCTCAACATCATGCACTTAGGAACCAATTATGACACTGACAAAATTTCATCAATATACCATAATAACTTCCAGATGATAATTATACTTTACAATATCCCCTCGTAGGTATCATGGACAGAATGGATGCTAAAAAGTGGCTTAGGCCAGCAGTTAGCCTCAGGACCTTGGATAGCTCCAGGCATAGAATTTTCTTTAACATAACATGGCACACACCCAAGGTGTTTTCTCTCCCTTGGGCCAAACAACTCCTCCTTCTAAGCTTTTTCTGAAGAGAGTAGGACCTTAAAGGGATTCTCACAATCTGAACTAGGACCAAGCCTTCCATCTTCTCTCAGAGATGTCTGCATTGTCTGCATTGTCATAAAAATAAATTGCTTCTCATGTATCCTTTTATGTCAATTCATGGTTAAATCACATGCCCCATGTAGGGCCTTTGCAGACTGCCAGAAATAGTTATTATTATTATTATTAAACTTTATTTCTAGAGCGCTGTAATTATACACAGCGCTGTACAAAGTAAAAAAGTTACAAATATAAAAAAGCCTGCCCATGGCGTACACTCTAAGAAATAAAATAAATAGATAAATAGTGCAAATTGAGTCCACTTTTAGGGTTAGGGTTAGTGCTAGGGCAACATGGGAATTGGGGTTTTTTTTTCTGAGACATTGAGCCTTCTCTGTTAGAGAGCTCTGCTGCCACAATAAAATACAGTTGCCATGATTCTCTAACCCTAATCCTAACCCTTAAAGTGGGCTCAATTTGCACTATTTCTGGCAGTCTACAAAGGCCCATAGTTAGGGCAATCTTTATGAGAATAAATAAATATGAATCCTAAATAAAAGTGATCCCTATTCTTGGCTCCCTAGAAGATATTAAGCTACTATTCTCAGAATCTCTGCCCATGCTAACTGGGTTTTTAAAAGGGTGAAGTGCAAGAATATCTGAGACCTGTGTTTGGAAATAATTGTTATATATTAATATCTTGCTAATAAGCTGTGAAAGGAGGGGTGTCTCTGTGGAAATTTAACAGTCGTGGAGTGTAATTTTTCAGTGTATGTAAAAGCTGTAGTTCAGTGCTGCACCACAGTTCATCCTGAATATCTGTCCATTTATATGACCACCACATGAAAGTGCATTTATTTTAGACAGATACAGACTCACATCTTGTAAGTGACACATGGAAGCACGATCTTTAGTTATGCCAGGGTATCTACTTTTACAGGTGTTGCATAAGGAGGAATCCAGTTTCTTTTCCCTTGACACCCTTACACGAAGTGTGCAACAACATCACCATTACAAAGTTCTATTTCTGTCCCCCCCAGCTACTAGTTGCTATGGTACAGCCAGATGTGTTATAGCTGACCTTGCACACACAAAGGAGACAAAGTTTGATGTAGTAGAGAAAGGCTGTTATGTATTCTACAAAAACATATTCAAGGAAGGTGTGCTGTCCATACAGCAAAATATAACATCCAAAATCCACAAAACAGCGATGCCTTTATTGGGCCAACCAAAAATGTCCAAAATACATTATACATGTTTTTGAAGCTCCACTGGCTTCTTCATCAGGCAAAAGTGTTAAAGGAGAAGGAAAAAAAATGATGATAGTTGCAGGCCTATAATTTGTCAACATTGTTTTTGTATTTGTCAGTTAAGACAGTATAGAGAGATATAAATGCAAGCAGAGGCCACTCTTCTCTTGTGGGCTCTGGCAAACAGAGTTGTAAAATCTAGACAATAAAATTTAAATTCCATTAACTTCCCTTGAGATCCAGACCTGGGTGGGGCTACCCACCCCTTTCTTAAACAGAGAACATTGAATTTCTCAAAAAGGCTCTGTACTGTTACATCTGGAAAAACCTTCAGCTGTTGTATAGGTAAAACCTGTCAAATGCACCCCCAATAAAATAAAATAAGTCTTACTTATGTTGAATTCAGAAAATATATCTGGAGTAGCCATATGGCAAAATAAAATAACATCCAAAATCCACAAAACAGTAATATCTTTATTGGACCAACCAAAAATGTTTAAAATCATGTTTTGAAACTCCATTGGCTTCTTCATCTGGAAGAGGTGTTAAAAATCATACAGGAGAAGAAGAAAAATTATGATGTTAGGAGTTACAGGTCTACAGTTTGTCAAGATGTTGTTTTTATTGTTGCCATGACTAGGACTTAGCTCTTTGAGGTTTATACCTCCAACAAAAATAAAACATTTTTATTGAAACTATATTTGGTGGGTTTTATCTATACAGCACCTAAAGTTTTTCCAGATGCAACAGTACAGAGGCATCTTGAGAAATTCAGTGTTCTCTGCCTAAGAAAGGGGTGGATAGCATTACCCAGGACACAAGTAGCCTAGCTCTCAAGGGAAGTTACATTTTCTGTATATTCCACATGGCCAAAGAGGGCATGATGTACTTTTGTGCATTTTTGGTTGCTCCAATAAAAGTATCACTATTTTGTGGATTATGGACATTATTATATTTTGCTGTATTCCCAGGTAGGCAGGTATAGCTACACATAAGTGCAGCTGGGACCACACCTGTGTCCAGGTGTCCTGCCAGCATGCTTACTGGATCTTGGCCATAGTAAGCCACAACACACTATGGAAAACAGATGGGGAAAGAAGAGAAAGGGGATTACTTTTCTGCAGGGCAGCTAAAGTACAATCTGGTGATTAGCTGTGTGCCTTCAGGAAGCCCAACAATAGGCTAGAAGAGCAGTAGCCCTTTCCAATCATTGCATGGTTCCTGGATTTGAAGATACTGGAATTAGCCACAATAGGGGACTCCTCAACAAGAGGGAAGTAAGGATTAGGACATAGCTCCTTGAGGTTTCTAGCTCCAGCAATGGTAAAACTTTTTCTTTTGAAGTATAATTGGCTGAGTTTTACCTATCCAACACCTAAAGATTTTTCCAAATGTAGCAATACAGAGGCTTCTTGAGAAATTCACTGTTCTCTACTGCCTATGGCTTTCCAAGAGACAGACCCACCTTGGAGCCCAAGAGGAGTTACTTTACTGCTGCTAATGCAGTTTAAATTACTGCCCTTTGTCTCTGTCCCCACATAGCCAAGAGAGGTTTGGCTTGGCCTGCATTAAAGCCTGAGCCTCCAAAGCAACTAAACTACAGCAGAGAGAATATCTGTACAAAATCTAGGCCTATAATTCCAACACTCATCACTTTTTATTCCTCCTGTATGAGTTTTTAACATTGTTTTTGCCTGATGAAAAAGCCAATGGAGCTTTGAAAGCTTACATTGTGCAATTTGTGCATTTTGGGTGGCCAATAAAGTACCATTCTTTTGTGTATTTTGTATTTTGTTTTATATGGTTTTATGGCCAGCATGGCTACCCCTTAATATGTTCCCTGGGAAGTGCATTCAGAGTCACTCTGTGTTTGATGGTGGACCCAGTATATAGGAATCAAGACTGTTAACCATTTAAAATAATATTGTCCTCCATGAATTTGTCTGCTCTCCTTTTAAATCTATTCAAATTGAAGGCCAGCACCACATATTGTTGCCTATTTCTGCACTGTGTGAAGAAGGCCTTTCTTTTGTCTGTCTTGAATCTCTCACCATTCAGCTTTACTGCATATTTTAATATTTTACAGTTGCTGGTTTATTATTACAATTAAAGAAAGGGTACATTTATTCTTAAGCTTTTTTCAATTTAAAATGCCCCTGAGTGTGGATGTGTGGGGTGATAAATCCAGACAAAAATCTTAGTGTGCTGGACAGAGACAATGGTTTCATTTTTGAAAAAGAAATGGCTGCTAAAGACCTCCATTTGTATTGGTAACTAAGGGGGAATGCAGACCAGGGCGTCAGGGACGCCCTGGTCCGGAGCGCCACGGGACCACAGCCTCCGCACCGCGGCGCTCCTGTGGCAACCCTAAAAGGAGCTCCAAATTGGCCCTCCTTTTAGAAGACAGGGAAAGTGCACCTAAAAGTGTAGGGTGCACTTTCCCTGTCTTTTCCGCCACAGCGTGTGAGGACACTGCAGCGGGAGGTTGCCCTCGGCGCGCCGGCCGTGCAGAGGGCCGGCAGCTCCGAGGGCAACCTTGGGAAGAGGAAGGGGTGCCGCACGTGCGGCTGCCCCTCCTCTTCCTTGCCTCCAAGACGGCTCAATAAGCCGTCTGCCGAGGCCCAAAGTTGCACAGGTTTCTACTAGGTTATCCATCAATTCTTGCTCTTCTATCAATATCTTGACATACACACAAAGGTTTAGACCAGCCACAGTAAACTGGAATATTTTCTCTCTCAACATCAAAGCAGCTTCATTTATATACCGCTTCATATCATGCTATGGGATGTCTAAGCAGTTTACAACTGTAAGCTCATTGCCCCCCAACAGTTGGGTACTCATTTTAGAGACCTCGGAAGGATGCAGGCCTGAGTCTAGCCTGAGCCCTGGCTAGTATTGAACTCACAACCTTGTGGTCTATGAGTGAGTGGCTGCAATACAGGCATTTAACCACTGCGCCACCAGGGCTCAGTATCATCCTAAGATATTTTGCTGCCTGAACCAGTGCCTAAATAGCTGTACTATCTATGCTATGAGCAATGCTTGAGAAAGGAATTAATGTCTGTGCTATCCTGATTTCCTTTATACACCTTTCTGTTGGTAGGGGCAATACATGAGAAAGGAATTAATGTGTGTGCCAGCTGGAGTGGGACATTTTCATGCTGCCATGCAGCCAGTCCTCCTTGATCAATTGTGGGAGCTACAAGCCTTCAGTGGCAGTGCCCCTTCACCCTTTGCAGCTTTCCATTGGACAAAGGGAGATGAAATTTAGCTGGGGACATCCAATGTCAAAGGATGGCATTGGATGTCCATCCTTTGACATTGGATGTCCCCAGCTAAATTTCATCTCCCTTTGTCCAGTGGAAAGCTACAAAGGGTGAAGGGGCATTGCTACTGAAGGCTTGTACCTACCACAATAGGGATGAGTGGTGATGCTACTCTGAGTTTTAGTTCAAAATTTAAAGGCTATCCAAGGTGAGAAACCTGTTCTAGAAATAGATTCCAGCACTTCAGAGAGCTACTTTTAGAGTTCAGACCAAACAACAGAGTGGATTCTTCATTCCAGTGACATGGGAGCCACAAGCTAACATTGAGCATTGCCAATAATCAGGATTTATTCTCACCAATCAACAGTTCACATGTCGTTTTTAAATGTCAATATCTAGGGATACGGAGGAAAACCCACGGTTTCACTGCTTCCAGTTCAAGCAACCAAAATAAAATGGAAGTCACATTTTTGCACCTCTCAAGACATGAGAAAATGCACATCTCAACACAAGCATTCACACATTTGCAAAGCTTACAAGGTGTTTCCAAGAAATATAGTGCACACAAAACTATGTGCATGTTTAAAAATGTAAACCAATTGAAATGCCCATAATTGGATGTGGAAGTAATACAGAAACATGCTTAGTCAATCAGGAAAAGTTGCATAAATTAGTTAAATTGATAAGTAAAGGAAAAGTAAAGGTAGTCCCTTGACATGAATGTCTAGTCATAACTCATCTCCGAAGAACCAGCATTGTCTGTAGATGACTCCAATGGTCATGTGGCCAGCATGACTGCACTAAACGCGGTTACCTTCCCATCAAAGTTTATCTACTTGCATTTGCATGCTTTTGAACTGCTAGGTTGGCAGAAGCTGGGACTAGTGACAGGAGCTCACCCCATCATGCAGCAGTCGGGCCTCAAACTAAGTAAATGTGGAAATAAGGGAAGCTGCATTAAAAATTGCATATATTACAGTGCAAAAAGAAACCATAAGTTATCACAATTCAACTTGAAATAAGGACAAGACAAAAATGCATCTGAGATTCATAGAAGGTCAATATTTCTATTTAAAAATCAACATTAGGATGATGGCTCGGTGTTTTGAAATTGTCAGCTGCCAGCATCCCTGCCATCCTACCTTCTGAACATCCTAGGGATATTCCTTTTCTTTTATTGCTCTTTCTCCCTAGTCCTCACATGGCCAATAAAGGTATCACCATTTTGTGGATTTTCAGTTTTCATTTATTTTGCTGTATGGCCAGTATGCCAACCCCAATATATTTCCTCGATTTGAAGATACTGGAATTAGCTGCAACAGGGGAATCCTAAACAAGAGGAAAATAAGGACTAGGAGTTAACTCCTTGACATTTCTATTTCCAACAAAGGTAAAACTTTTTTTTCCTTTCTGCCCTGAAATCCCTCGATAACACCTTAACTGAATACATCTCAACCAATTTTCTGCTGTATGATTTTTAACATGTTTGCCTGATATAGAAGTGAGTGAAGCTTTGAAAACTTGCATAATGTATTTTATGTATTTTTGGTTGGCCCAGCAAAGGTATAGCTGCTTGTGGGTTGTGGATTTTGTTATATTTTTCTGCACAGCCAACACACGCCTTTGCAGACTGCCAGAAATAGTGCACATTAAATTGAGGCACTGTCCTGGCTCAGTGCTAGGGAATCATGAGAATTGTATTTTTTTCTGAGACATTGAGCCTTCTCTGTCAGAGAGCTCTGGTGCCACAATAAATTACAGTTCCCATGATTCCCTAGCACTGAGCCAGGGCAGTGCCTCAATTTAATGTGCACTATTTCTGGCAGTCTGCAAAGGCCCACAGTTACCCCTGTATATATACTCTTTTCCAGGAATAGCATCATTCAAAAGCAGTGAGGGGTGATAAAAATGTACTGGAGATTTTTGATTTCTACAGGAACAGCATGAAGTAATTTCAGCCCACATACACAGTCTGAAAAATGTTTGAAATCACTCTTCAAGTTCACTGCCAATAAACACAATGGTGAATTGCAGGTAGAGATGGAGTTTTAGCCAGCCCTTTGGATATAGATGGGACAGAATCCTGTTAGAATATCTATGTTTTGGATAGAGTGCAAATCTCTCCTCAGCAGCTGCCAAGTCCCATGGGTCATTAAATTACTGTGGAGAAGGTGAGGTAAGTGAGGGAGGTGACTGGATAGAGGGGGCAGATATAGGATGGGTGATACCTGGATTGACAACAGTACATGTGAAAAGGATCTAGAAGTCCTAGCAGACCACAAGTTGAACATCAGCAGTGG
>CM034712.1:8942016-8958133 GCA_020142125.1 Phrynosoma platyrhinos | reverse complement strand
GTGATAACATCCTAAGAGAAAACAGCAGCTACTAGGATGTAATGGAAGACAGCTCTTCACCCACTCCTCCATGCCCCTGGGTCCATACCAGGCAAGTATGGGTGATGATAGGATAGGATTTTAATTCATATTTTAGTTCCATCTGCTTCTTCAAATGAGTAAAATTGGATTTTCTACCCCTAAGGGACAAGGAGTATCAGTTTCTGAGCTGGTAAATGAGAGCCTATGCTGAAATGTGGGTTGTGCAATTCTGAACCTACAGCTTCTTGTATGTAAGTGCCCTACAGGAATTCTTCCTTTTCAATCACTATTCTATCACCAAAAATATATATAAAAAATAAGTAAAATCCATCTCTGAATTGAATGCAAAATAGATGGAAAAGTGCCTTGCTAAGATTTTCATCTTTTCTTTTCCCTGCATGCACTGAGATGAAGTGCTCTAGCATTCTCTGGTCATAGTGAGCTAAATTGCTACCTTCTCAAAATCATCTTTATACAGGACTTACTGCATGATCCATATTTCTTAGAGGTTGGCTTCCTACAGTCTTGTCTTTGCCTACTGAGTTACCTGAACCTAGGATAGCTAGGGGTGGGGAATCTGTCAGTTTCATTTTGTCCAATATGGAAGTAGAAAAAGTTACATGTATACTACAATTTCCAGAATCTCCAGCCAGGATAACTAGCAGAATTCTGGAAGCTATAGCCCAAAAAAGTAATTTACTTTATAAATTAGCTTATACAAAATTCTCTACCATTTATACACCACTCCATAGATGAATCTGTCAGTTTTAGTTTTGGTTTTGGTTTTGGTAGAGCCTTGGACTACAGGAAAGCTACAAATTTATTTTCCCATGTTAAATTTATTTCCCCATGTTAAATAATCTAGAATTTGAATAATACAATTGTTCAGAAATATGTAAGCTCAGGTGGCCAAGACTGGGGACTCCAAATAGATACAAACAGCAGTGGACCTTCAAATCTTTCAGATAGACAGTGTCACAAGCACCACTTACCTTTCTTGGTATTACTATACCACCGCTGCCCCAATATGTGATGTACCAGACCACTTTTATTTATATCTATGGGTTTTCACCTCAACTTGGTTTCTATATTTGTTAGTAGCGGTGGATAAAGATTCCAGGTTCAGACAAGCTTGTATTAAAACAAAAATGTAACTTTATTTGGATGATGCTTAACAATGTTTCATTTGTTATGAAATTACATCTGCTTGTGTTTGTTATACTTTGTTTCACTCTTTAACTCTAGAAAACACCAGATATTCTCTTTTAGGCTCCTCACACTATCCTTATTCACTGTGGTCTTTCCACCCTTATATCTATACTAGCCCTCAGACTACCTATCCCTGAAACTCCCTAACTTTGAGTTCAGTCTTAGAGCTAAGTCTCTTCTTTCTGAGCTTTAGCCCTCACAGTCCCTAATTCCTGGACTCTTACACAACCAGACCTGGACTGATTCCAACAGTCAGCAATTGAATTCTTTATTACCTACAACGCAAAATACTATTGGCTGTTGCCAGCTTACTCCTGATTGGCTGTTGCTAGCTTGGCATTATTTTGCCTGCTCTCCACAGACAGTGGTGGAGAACAATGCCCATTCATTCCAACTTCCATCCTTAAATATCTTTACTAGATAGAATCACATGCATTGGTTACTGTAAGTTTGTCATTTCAGTATTGCCTGTGCAATTAGCTTTATCTTTCAGATATCCTTGTCAGCTTTCTGCAGTAATTTCCTAAAGTCAGTCTGAATCCAGTTTCAAGGAAAGAGCCACAGAGAAATATTTTGTGAGGCTAGGACTACTGTGAAATTGTGAATTCTTTCTAATCATGTTAAAACAAAATAGGCTTTCTCCCACTGCAATATCTAAAATGTCCTTTTAAAAATTTGGTTATGAGAAATAAATGTTTGTTATTATTTGTGTTCCCTCTAGGAATGTTGGGTCATCTGCCTCATATCACATTAATCTAAATGCCATGGTTTTGCAGCATTTAAAATACTATTAAGGGCTCCCCTTTCTGACTCATCAGATAAGATTATTTGGGTTTTATTGTGCTTTGTTGTCTGAGCTGGGTTTTTGTTGTTGTTACTTATTTTAGTTCTTGTTCTATAGAAGCTTTTTTTAAATAAATGTATGTTCATACCATTTCTGACAAGGCCAGTTTAACTAAAATGGTAACAGCATAATCCCAGAGGTTGGAAGTAACTACTCACAAATAACAAATAATTTGTCATTAGTAGTCCATTCCCTCCATAACAAAGGTATGTGTTGTTGTATGCCTTGAAGCCATTTGTTACCACAAGGTTTGGCCCTCTGCACATTTTCAGTATCAAGTTGATATCAAAGGCATGTTTGAAGCATATATCTGAGAATATGCCTGCAGTGCAGGATCTAACCATATTGTATAAAGAGATCAAGGACCATACTTGGAGACCTGGGAGGGTCAGCATGGGGGAACTCAAGATCACATAGCCAAGGATAGATCAGTCAAGATCAGAATTTGCATAATCCTTTCATTGATATGAGTGATGGTGGGTGATAGACCTTGTGTTTACAAGTGAACAAACATCCAAGTATATTTCCCTCTGGAAGTGATACTCTATTGTCCAGAGACATTTGCATTGATTGTCTGGCCATTCACAAGTTCCCTTTTCATTCTTCTCTCCTGGACAGTTCATTTTAATTCTGAATCTGGCCCAGGATATGTTTCCAGCCATCCATCTAGCATGTGGCCTTCCTCTCTTTCTACTTCCCTCCAACTTTCCTAACATTATTGCCTTTTCCAATGATTCATGCCTTCTCATGATGAGTCCAAAGTACGACAGATTATGTATTGACATCTTGGCTTCTCAGGATATCTCTGTCTTGATCTGCTCTAGGATCCATATATTTGTCCTTTTGGCTGTCCATGGAATCCTCAACACTCTTCTCCAGCATCACATTATCTCAAAGGAGTTGATTTTCTTCCTATCTGCTTTCTTAACTGTCCAGCTTTCACATCCATACATGGTAATAGGGAATACGATGACTTGTATCATTCTGACTTTTGTGCTGAGTTGTATGTCTTTGTTTTTTGGGATCTTTTCTAGTTCTTTCATAGCCACCCTCCCCATTCTTAATCTTCTCCTGTTTTCCTGGCTGCAGTACCTATTCCGATCAATGTTTGATCCCAGAATGAGAACTCTTTTACTATTTCTATTTCTTCATTGTCTAGTTTCATAGAGTCAGAGAATCATAGAGTTGGAAGAGACCACAAGGGCCATCCCGTCCAATTCCCTGCCATGCAGGAATTCAAAATCAAAGCATCCTTGACAGATGGCCATCCAGCCTATTTAAAGACATCCAAAGAAGGAGAATCCACCACACTCCAAGGACTGTGTTCCACTCTCAAACAGCTCTCACTGTCAGGAAGGGCCTCCTAATGTTGAGATGGAATCTCTTTTCCTGTTGCTTTCATCCATTGTTCTGGGTCCTGTTCTCTGGAGTCCACCATTCTTCTAATATTCTGTTTCATTTGCTTCTGTGGCAAGAAACCACACTGGTCTTCTTGTATTATGTAACACTTTTCTTAATATTTTAGCTATTATGGCAGCAAATATTTTATAATTTATATTTAGGAAAGAAATTGGTCTGTAATTTTGTAATTGTGTGGGATCTCTATCATCTTTGGGGATTAAGGCAATATGGGCTTGTGACCATGTTTCTGGTATTTCTTTAAATATTTCTTTCAATGTCATGTGATGATAACAATTCATCTTCAAATGTCTTGTAATAAATTGCAGGATAACCATCTGGACTGGGAGATTTTCCAATTTTTGATTCTTTTATGGCCTCCACTATCTCCATTATTGCAATCTCTTAATTTAGAATATATCTATGTTCTCTCTTAATGGCAGGCAAGTTTTGTTTTTGTATATATTCCTTCAGTCTTTTAAAGAATTCCTTCTTCAACTTTTCCTTTGAAAATAGAAGTAAAGTATTTTTCAAAAGCTTTTACAATGTCTTTTTGGTTCTTTATCATTTTTGTCCCCACTTTCACTTTAAATATCATTCTTTTTTCTTTTTGTTTTCTTAATTTCTTAATTTTGTTTTATTAATTTGTATGTTAGCATCTTCCCTATTTTATTTCCAAATTCAAAGTGTTTTTATTTCATATTTTTTAAAATTTCTTTTCTATTTCTTTTTGAGTTCTTATTCTTTACTTTGAATTTGTTTTGTTATTTCTTGTATTTTTTTATGTTTTTCCCCCCATTCAATATTTTTCTTAATGAAGAAGCCCCGCATGACTACCTTACTGGCATCCCATAAAGTCTTCATGTTAGTTCCTTTATTCATGGTTTCCTGGAAATATAATTTCAGTTGTTCTTTTGCCTGTTTTACTATCTGGTCTAATAGGTGTTCATTAAATCTCCATGTTATATTCATCCTAGATTTTTTAAATTCCAACATTATCGGATTATGGTCTGAGATCTTTTTTGGAAATATGTCTATTTTTTATTTCTTTGTATATTTCTTTGGAAGTTAAAAACAAATCAATTCTTGAGAATGAATTATGTGGCTCAGAGAAGAATGTAAATTCCTTATCTTTTTCATTTTTCTGTCTCCATGGATCTATGAAAGCCAAATTTTCCATCATATTGAAGAAGGACTGGAGCAGTTTTCCTTGATTTTCTTTGATCTTTTTGTTAGGAGCTTTTCTGTCAACTGGTGGATTGATCACTCCATTCCAGTCTCCCATGTTCAAACTCCATATTCAAATTATTTTTCATTAAATCTTTACAAAATTTTGCTTTGTTAGTCAGTGGCCCATACATTCTATTAATAAAGTCTTGTTTTCTGTATTGATTTCAACCACTATAAATCTTCCTTCTCTATCATTCAAAATTTATTTGCCAGAATCCAATTAGAAATATAAATAGCTATTCTGCTTTTCTTTTTGTTTCTTGCCAAAATAAAGTTCTGACCCAATTTTGGATTTCTTAAATACTTTTTCTCTTGACTTCTAATGTGAGTTTCTTGAATACAATTTATCTCAGCTTTTGCCCTCTCCAGCAGATGAAAATGTTGTGTCGTCATATGTGAGGAGTTCATTCCCCAGACATTCCAAGATATGATTTTCATTCTTGCTCTTCTACTTTCTCTCAGTATTTTCTCTCAGCGTGCCCACATGGAGGGTGCCATTTTGGAACATCCATTGGTGCTGCTGCCATGCGCATGCGCACGGTGTTGGTGCCACTGGGCATTCCAAAATGGCGCACCACACTGTGCATGCATGCACATGATGTGCGGTGCCATTTGGGAATGCCTAACAGTGCCAGCACCACATGTGCATGACACGGGTGTCACTTTGGAAGGCTCAACAGCACAGGCGCTATGCAAGTTCGTACAGCACCGGCACCATTGGGCCTTCCCAAATGGCACTCTGTGTCACGCGCACATGTGCACAATGTGGGGCACCATTTGGGCAGGCCCAACAGCGCAGGCACCATGTGTTGTCGACCCCTGACTTTGGGTGTGGATCGAGGCCTCCTCCACACCAGATATCTCTCCACAGCTTTTAGGGTATAACTTCTTGTTCTGGATCCATCTCCCATTGTATATTGCAAGGAACATTTGAGGATTTCTAAAAGCATTTCTTTCATCTCCTCCAATGCCTTAAAAATCTTTTCCTGTTTGCCCTTTGTGAAAGCGGTTCCTACCAGAACATCGGGGTAGGCTATATGGGCTACCAAAAATGCCATAGCTTCACCAGAGCAGTGTCTTCATAGGGAGGGGCCAATAACCAGTGGCGAAAAGAATTCATCTCCCCTTGTAACTGTGTTTCCCAGGTTGCAAAATTTTCCTTTCTTGATAGTTGTGAGTGACCCCTTCATCATCTTTGTCATCATTACTCAAGGGCTGCACCATTTGCTTAAGTCTAGGGCCTTCAAAGTCAGGTTTCCATGGACTCTGCATAAAGGCATCTACTTCTACTTGAATGTTTTCCTCAATTTCTGGGCTTTGCAAAATATTGTCTTCCCTGGAATTTAAAGAAAATAGAGTTTCTGGCTGTTGCTCCACAGCCAAAGTCTCTACAGTTTCAATTGCCAACTGTGATTGTTTAAGAGTAGGAGAAAACAAAGTCCCTTCTTCTTCTACAAAAATCTGATCTTCTTGGGTCTGTAACAAAAATTGTTTAGTCATCACAGGGTTAAAGACAAGCCTTCTGGCCCCCATCATCCTTTTTTCTCTCAGTGTCTCTCACTTGAAAAGTTTTGGATCATAGAAGAGTCATTTTCCTCCTCCTCCTGGTCATTATTCAGCCTCAGAGGCCCTCCAGTTCTCATTTGCCTGGAAGCCTGTGCTGTTTGCATGTAAGAGCCAATGGAATCACTTCTGTTTGCCTTCAGGGGAGACCTATCCCAACCCCCAGGCAGCGATGTCACATCCTCTTTATTCATTCTTACTTCCTGCTTCTTGAAGGAAGGATCTCTCCCAGAGGATACTGTCTTGTGATGCTTTGTTTTTTCCCCAAGGCACTGATCTTTGTTTTTTACAGTCTGCAGTTCGAAAACATCCTGAAACTGTTCCTTGAGCATTTCCTGGGTTTGAGAAAAAAGAGGCCCTTTCCCCCAAATTGTACAGCTGCCCTTTCGGAGGGGAAACTTTATACTTTTCAAAAAATGCTGCATTATGAGGTGGGGCTTGTACAGGTTTCTCTCTCCTCTGAGCTTTAACTTCCTCTAATAAATCTTCCTTATCTACAAAAATTTTACTTGAGGAGGTCATGGGCTTAAACGTTTTAATTCTGGGGGGTAATATTTCAGACTTACCCAGTCTTTTTTCTGTTATTTCTTCAACTGTTTGTTGCTTAGTTTCCTGATCCTCCATTTTCTGAGCAGCTTCCATCTTGTGCTGAAAAGTGTTGATCACTTCTACAGTTCTTTCTGTGGGAATGCTCTTTTTTCTTCTAAAATAGCATTTTCTTTTTCTAAACTCTTTTCCCCACCCTTCCCAAAAATGGGAATGTGAGTTCCTACAGGGGGGACCCCGAAATTACTCATGAATGAAAGAAGGCAGGCAGGAGCTCTTACAAAAGATGTCTGCCTTCTGCCATGTTGGAACTCTTCACAAGGACGTTTTCTTTTAATTATACTTTTTTTCTTCTTTGATGTTAAAAAGAAGCAGTTCTGACTGAGTTTCACTGGTCTCCGCCATCTCTAGCTAGTCCCAGTCCCAAGCCTTGGCCACAACTTTGCTCATAGTCTCAACAATCCTGACCATGCTGATCTCTTTTCCCTCCACTTTCACTTCAATGTTAGAGCTGCAATCAACCCCCATGAGCCCATCTGGGTCCCTTTTATCAGTGGACTCTATATGCCAATTTGGGTCTCCCCCTTCATGCCAAACTGCCGTGGATGGGACAATTCAGCACCTACTACTTCGCTGAGCTGTAATCACTTAGCCATCTTACCAGAAATACAACATCATTATTTTTTTTTACAGAAACACTTTTTTTGTGTGAGCATCATGTTAATGCACAAAAACACCAGCACACACAAAAATCACAAGCACTGTTTTCCAAAACACATGTGACTTTTGTGTGAAATTGTTCTTTTTTGCAAATGCTACCAATTCTGTAGAAGAAAATATGTTTCTAGGGAAAATATCAATTTTGCACACAAAAAACATGATAATATTTCTCATACACACACAAAAAAAGCATGTCTTTGCACAGGTTCATTTTCTGAAATACTTTACATTGTATGAAATACAAAGAGAAAACTGCTAAATTATTATATGAAGACAAAACAGTTTACCATTTACACCCTCCCCTCATGTCCATATTCTAGGTCTTTTCCAACCTGGCTGTGAGGAAATTTGCAATTTTGAACATATTTTTATTGAAACTTAACTGAAACATACTCCTCACCCATACACATTGGCCAAACTGAATAGGTAAATTGAATAGGTACTGAGGGGAACATATGGAGGGAAAGATCAGAGGGAAAAGAAGGAAAGAGTGAGAAACAATCTTAAGCATTGATTTTGCCAAGTATTGTAACTACTACTCCTTTCTACATTCTCTGGGCTCACTAAGTAAAAGGTGGCAGTTGGGAAGAAGGCTGCTGGCACCATGCAGCTTGTTTTTCAAATGCCTGCCTTCTACGGGAAAGGGGCCCACAGCATCAAAGCTGAATGAGAAAGATGGCTGGTAAAATTAACCTATGGATAAGTGATGGTTCAAGCCACCCATACTGTTTTGATACCTTGTTGTTATGTGTCTTCAAGTCATTTTCAGCTTATAGTGACCCTAAAGCCAACTTATCACAGTGTTTTCTTGACAGAATTTGTTCAGAGGAGGTTTGCCATTGC
The DNA here is from genome assembly GCA_020142125.1 of Phrynosoma platyrhinos. Classification (NCBI taxonomy): domain Eukaryota; kingdom Metazoa; phylum Chordata; class Lepidosauria; order Squamata; family Phrynosomatidae; genus Phrynosoma; species Phrynosoma platyrhinos. Next base: position 8,949,759 of record CM034712.1, on the reverse strand, counting down.
CCTTTTCTGAGGGTGAAAGAGTATGACTTGCCCAGGGTCATGTAGTGGGGTTCCATGGCCAAGTGAGGATTCGAATTCTGGTCTCCCAGAGATCTAGTACAGCACCCAAACCACTAGACATTTGAGAAACATGCTGCCTGGAGTTGGTAACCTCTTTCTCCATTACATTGCTGCTGCCTTTTGCTTCTCACTATTCTCTTCTTGCTGATGTTTTCTCCTGCAGATGCTCCTTTGCCTCTGCCATGAGCGTCACTGCACTGGTGGAGTTTATAGAATACTACCTTTCTTTTGGAAGGTGACCCTTTTTCAGCTCCTAATGCCTTTGATGAATTCTGAATTGAGCTTCAGCTTTTCTTAAGCTCAGAATGTTAAATGAGCTCACAATTCCACACACAGTTGAAGCTGCTTCATAAATATATGTGCAGGAGTATGTTCAATAAGAAAGTGTATTTTCCTGGAGCAACAGAGTAAATTGCAAACAAATTGAAAATGTCTCTGCTTAAGTTGTCTGAGAAACTCTGAAATATCATTCTAAATGCGACTCAAACTGAGGCAGTTCACCCATCAATGCCTGCAAGACTTATATAGGTTAATGCTTACAGAATTTGGCTTATTTCTCACAATGACTGTTATCTCAAATCATCACCAGTCTCTTGGAGACAATCATTTAGGTTTTACTGCAGTCTTTATTATCAATCTATACTGACCTCTTATGCAGCAGTTAAAGCTGGTTGTACAGATATAGCTTGAGCAATACAGTATAATGTTGACATTCTATTATCCTTAAAAACCACAGGAATTTGAAACTCATCATTACCCCAAGACACCCAATCTTGTTTCTGCTTACATGCACGTCTTAGGTCCAGCTATTTCAGTGGTACTTTGTACTGACAGCATTCAGTTCTACCTGAGGCATCTCTTGTTAACAATGAATACAGTACAGTATATTTTAATGGTTTTCACCCAGAAGACCACTACAGTTTTCCAAGAACCAACAAATAAATTTTGCAAATGTATACTCTGGAAATGCCTTTGCAGACTGCCAGAAATAGTGCAAATTGAGCCCACTTTAAAGGTTAGGGTTAGGGTTAGGGTTAGGGTTAGGGAATCATGGGAACTGTATTTTATTGTGGCACCAGAGCTCTCTGACAGAGAAGGCTTAATGTCTCAGGAAAAAAATAATTCCCATAATTGCCTAGCACTAACCCTAACCCTTAAAGTGGACTCAGTTTGCACTATTTCTGGCAGTCTGCAAAGGCCCAACATTTCAGGATAATATTTGAAAAGGTTAAAATTTAAAAACAACTAGCTGTATAATATACAATGGATATCAAATTAAAATTCACCATGAAAATGGTCAACCAAGCCTAAACTAGTACTTACCCAAATTCTCAAAGTTTCTGGTATGTAAATGAAAGCTCTGTTGGCCAGGAAGTCAGTAGTTTGACATTGTTGAAACAGAATTCAGATATAAATGTGCTAAAATGTAACTAATAAAAATAAGATCAGACCAAAGGCCCATCTACTTCAGGTTTTGGCTCCCACAGTAGTCAATCAGATTGGGGATGTAAATAATTCTTGTCACTATTTGTTAATCATATGAGATATTGGTTACTCAATGCTTCCATAAACTCTTTATGGAAACTTGCAGCTTCTTGACCAAGGAGTAAGATAAATTTGTAAAATTATTAACAAATGAAGTGAACTACTCCATATCTAGTTTACTATCACCTATTTTTCTGACCTTTGAATTATAAATTCATTTTTTATTTTTCTATATTTTGATATCTCTATATCAATATTCTGTATTTCAAAATCTATAAACCATTTCTACATTTTAGCATTTGATATATTCTTGGCTCTAGTTTTCTTTATTCCAAAGCAATACACATTTTTTTAAAAAAATATTGATAAAAAAACCCACATATAAACACAAAGCACTACAAAAACATCACAAATACCTCACATTGCACACAATAAAATACAATACTACCAAAAACAATATCATACATACAGTACATTACATTCATACACAAATAAACACAATAGACAATTAACTAACATATAATAACATACCTAGTTAACTTCCTGAACATCATTCCAACCTAAACTCTTCCTTAAGAATGTCTGATTGTCTCTTAATTAGCACTCAGTTACTCACAACTCATATATTATAATAGAGCAAAACTTAACTTATTACATATGTCACTAACATATTCAAATATTACAAATAATAATATCATTCCATTTATTTGTAAACTCTTTATCACACTAAATCTAAGTACCTTGGAACAGATTTTATTTACTCTCTTCCTCTTTCTGAACCCTAAACTTTTAGATTTTTATATTTTTTTAAAAAATTAATTTTTAAAATTTTCTCATTTCCCCCCCCCAGATATTTTTTTATCAATGGCTCCCAATCAATCTTTCATTCTCCCAGGATACGTGTTTCAATAAGCAGGTGAGTTTGTCTATTTCAACATAGTTTCTTAATTTATCTAACCAAACTTTACTGTCAGGACACTCTTTTTTCTTCCATTCTTTGGCAAATAACATATGGGTGGTTAGACATATAAAATAAAACATGCAGGGGTAGCTGTGTTGGCCATTTAGCAAATTCAGACAAAAATCCACCAAACAGTGATACCTTTATTGGCCAACCAAAATGCACAATATACTTGTTGCTAGCTTTTGAAGCTCCACTGGCATCTTCATTAGGCAAGATGTTACAAACCAAACAGAAAAAAAAATGGAGATGTTAGTCAGACGCCTGCATTTTGATGTTTCTCTCATTAGTCAAGTTGGTTAGTGAAGGGTATCTTTTGCAGGTTGGCCCCTCCTCCTTCTGTCCATGTGGCTATTGGGAGATTTGCAAATACCAGGAAATTTAAAGTCCATATGCATATCAACTAGGACCCCTCTCTTGCAATCAAATATGCCTCAATTCCTATGAGGTCACCGGCCTTGTTGTAGGCAGAGGACAATGGATTTCTCAAGGAGTCTTCATGTTTTTTCATCAGGAACATTTTGGTAGGTGTTGATGTAAAACATAACAATCTGGTGCAAATTTAAGAAGAAGAAAATTGTTTTACTTTGGTTGGAGGTCCCAGTCCACTGGCTCACTCTTCAGGGTTCCCCTATTGCAGCTACAATGTGGTATCTCACAATAAGGAAACATGCAGGGGTAGCTGTGAAAATCCCCCAATAGCCAACATGGACAGAAGGAGGAGGGGCCAGACATATAAACAACATGGACTGTTTGTCACTTGTGGTTTAAAAAACAAACAATAATGGCTTTAATAAATATTTACATAAAAGAACTAAAACTTAATCTAACTAGAGTTAATATAGCAGGAAGAAAGTATTAACCTCACTCAGAGGAGAACTGTTAATGGCTCCTGACTGCAATTACTGAGAGTTTAGAATGTTCAGAGTTAAACTGAACTCTGTTGAAAATATTAAAAGACTGGCAAATGAAAATTAGAATGAGAGAGGGGGAAGGGAGGAAGTCCCCATCCAACCAAGGAGGGAAAAGAGAATGCAATATATAAATTCTCCATCAATTGCCTTCTCATTCTCTTGGGCCAATGTCAAAGGTCTTCATTCCTTCACGTAGCCTCTGGAAACGATCTTTTGGCAGAGGAGTAGTGAGGATATCTGAAATCACCACCTCAGTGTTGCAGTATTACCTTGGATAAGTCCACTATGACACATCTCTTGCACTTTGTGAAAGGCAATGTCAATGTTCTTCTTATGTGGCTTTTCACTTTCAGAAATCCTGATGCAGCTCTAATTATGCATCAGAATGGTTGGTTTGGGTTCTGTAATCTCAAAGTCCAGGAGTAAGTTGAGCAGCTATTTGCTTTCATCACAGGCTGCTTTTTGCTGAAACACACTCAGCTCCAGTAGAAGAATCTGTAATTGTAGATTGCTTCTTACTTGTCCAACTTACAGCTTCCCCACCATAGAAGATCAGATTTCCGGTGGTTGATTTTCTGTCTTCCAGATCTGTAATCCAGTCTGCATCAGTAGGCAATCAGTTATGGTTGGTGATAGGCTGGCAGCACCAATTTGTAATCTGCTGTTCCTTTTAAGTATCTGGCAACTCTCTTTACTTCAGTGAAATCTTTTTCTGTAGGAGAGTTGATCATTCTGGATAGGATGCCAACATTATTTGCTATGTCAGGTCTGGTGAAGTTGGCAATGTATAGGAGTTTTCCAACTGCAGTCCTATACTTGCCTCCATTTTGCAAAGGTTCAGATTTCTTAATGTTCTTTAAGAATTCTACTTCCATCAGAGTTGGCATAGCATTTGCATCTTCAGACCAAGACAGTCCAGAAGATCCAGTATCTTCTGTTTTTGATTTGAGAAGAAACTTCCATCACTGCTTCTTTGTATTTGCACTCCAAGATAGTGTGAGATATCTCCCAAATATCAATCTGTTTCTTGAGAGTTTGGACTTTGCATCTCTGAATCTCCCTTTCTACATCTAGCTTTGTTGTAAAGACCCATCTACAGCCAATTGCCATTTTACCTTCTGGCAATTCTGATAAAGTCCATGTCTTGTTTTTTATATAAATATTGCATTTCCTCACTAGCAGCTTGCACCCATTTCTCAGAATCTGTCTTTGGAATTCTCTTGATCTTCTTCCAATCAGAGGATTTTGGAATTAATTCCTCTGTGGCTTGATAAGAGAATCTGTCAGGTGGTACACCTTTGTTGGAATATTCTGATCTTCTCACCTGGATTTGCTTACCTGGCTCTGCTTCCTGCATGCTGTCCAGTTCCTCATTGTTGTAGTCTACTGCAAGTGTGGCCACTTCTGTATGCAAGACCTTTGGAGGATGAAAGAACTACACGGGCTTTGGTTGCTGGTGGGAGTCTTCTTCTGCAAATAAATCTGCATAGACATCTTGATTTGGATTAGATTTGGACTGTTCTCTTTCATCAGCATAAACAGCACTTGTTAAGTTTATTGTGAATCCATCTGGATTTAGAATTCTGTAACCATTTCTAGCATAACCATAGAATCATAGAATCATAGAGTTAGAAGAGACCACAGTTTATTGTGAATCCATATTGTTAAGTTTATTGTGAATCCATCTGGATTTAGAATTCTATAACCATTTCTAGCATAACCATAGAATCATAGAATCATAGGGTTAAAAGAGACCACAAGGACCATCCAGTCCCTACCATGCAAGAACTCAAAATCAAAGTATCCCCAACAGATAGCCATCCAGCTTCTGTTTAAAGACTTCCAAAGAAGGAGATGCCACAAATCTCTGAGGGAGAATGTTCCACTGTTGAATAGCCCTTACTGTCAGGAAGTGCCTCCTAATGTTGTGGTGGAATCTCTTTTCTGGTTGCTTGCATCCATTGCTCCAGATTCTGTTCTCTGGAGTAGCAGAAAACAAGCCTGCTCCCTCCTCAATATGACACCCTTTCAAATACTTAAACAGGGCTATCATATCACCTCTTAACTGTTGCTTTTCCAGGCTAAATATACCCAGTTCCATTAGTCATTCTTCATAGGGCATGGTTTCCAGACCCTTTACCATTTTAGTTGACTTCATTTGGACATGCTTCAGTTTGTCAACATCCTTTTTGAATTGTGGTGCCCAGAACTGGATACAGGTGGGGCCTGACCAGAGCAGAATACAGTGGCACAACCAAGAAAAATTCCCTCTTCATTTCAGCAATCAAGTTTGCCTCTTTTCTGTTTGGGATATAGGTAAATGTTTTACTTCCAGAAACCTTCAGATGGTTTAATTTAGGCGTAACTCCATGCCATTACTGGAATGGGATTACATCTTTAGATTTATTTGACAGTTAGTTACACAGGTATGTAGCAGTCATAATGGCTTCAGACCAATAGCGTTTAGGCATATGAGCTTCCAAAAGCATAGTGATTGCCATATCCTTGAGAGTTCTGTTCATTTTCTCTGGCACACCATTTTGTTCTAGAGAATAAGCCTGTGTAGTCTTATGCTCAATGCCATGTTGTTTGAAAAATTCATCAAATACAGCATTGACAAATTCATTTCCGTTGTCTGTGCAGGCTCTTCGGTTTGTAGCCAATTTTTTTAGATACTCTATTAAAGTACTCTGAATTTTTGAAATGCTTCATTCTTCTCTCTGAGAAGATAAGTGTATGCGTATCTGCTGAAACCATCAATTGTAGTCATAAAGTAAGAGTTATCTCCTGCTGACTTTTGATTCATTGGCCCAGGAAGATCAGCATGTAAAAGATCTAATGCCTTGTTGGATTGTCTTTCAGTAACTGGAGGATGTGAAGCTCTTGTGGCTTTTGCTTTCAAGCATTCTACACATTTTTCATTGTTAAAGCATGCTTTGAATTTAAAATCTCTTGTAAGCTCTTGATTTGCCAGTCTTTTAATATTTTCAACACTTCAATGAGCAAATCTTCAATCATAAAGTTGAACAGTCTCTGTAAATGCATTTGATCACACTGTTCACAGATGAGTGTAAAATCTGCATCCGATAACATCCATGAGACCCTAAATCTGCTCTAAAAATCAAATTCTTGCCATAAAAACCAAAAAAAGGTTTGTTTTCTGAAACTGACAAGGTTGCGTCTCAACAGACCTAAGCAGACTGCCAGAAATAGTGCACATCAAATTGAGGCACTGCCCTGGCTCAGTGCTAGGGAATCATGAGAACTGTATTTTTTCTGGGACATTGAGCCTTTAATGTGCACTATTTCTGGCAGTCTACTTAGGCCCAATGTTGTAATTTGCACACTGGAAAAGAAGGCTTGCAAATCTCATACATAGTAAGCATCAGGGATTTGTAAAGTTCCTATTCTGTAAGGACCAAGTTTTGTTTTCAAAATAACAGTCCCTTTTCCTTGTGCAAAAACTTCTTGACCATTAGCAAGATAGATAGGAAAAGTTACATTTGCATCAAAATCAACAAACCATTATTTGTTGTTGAAGTAATGCATACTTGTTCCACTATCAATTAGAACTTGGTTTTAATATTTATCGCCAGCAATTTGAAATAATTGTTGTTGAATCAAATCAACGACTAGAGAGTGAATGGCAAAGGACTTGTCTCTTATCTGATAGAACTCGCCTTAGGAAGCATCTTGATTCCTACAGGGAGGCTTTACGTGCAGCGCAGAAATCCTTCTGTTCTGCACGTATTGCGTCTGCAGAGTCTCACCCAGCAGAGCTGTTTAGGGTGGTAGGGGAGCTGAGGAGGATTCCTCCTGTGCCAAACCCCCTGCTTAACCCTACGACAGCCTGTTGTGAGGCATTCAATATCTACTTTGCAGATAAAATCTCTCAGATAAGAGCCAACTTGGAAGCCAGTGTTTTGGCAGAATCCGTAGTCGAGGAACTCTGTTGATGGCATTTTACTGGCTCATTTTCAATCTGTGATTACCAATGATGTGGACAAGCTGCTTGGAAGGATGAGGAAGACGACCTGCCCTCTTGATTCTTGCCCATCATGACTGGTCATCCGGGGGGGTCGTGTTGAAGGGACACAATCAACGCATCACTTAGGAAAGGTAGTGTATCATCTTGCTTAAAGGAGGCGGTGGTTAAGCCACTCCTGAAAAAAACTTCCCTAGACCCCCTGGATAGAAATAATTATAGACCTGTTTCCTTGTTGCCATTTTTGGGCCAGGTGATCGAGAGGGCAGTTGCCTCCTAACTCCAAGCTATCTTGGATGAAACCGATTACCTTGATCCATTTCAAACCGGCTTCAGGA
>CM034712.1:8927425-8937850 GCA_020142125.1 Phrynosoma platyrhinos | reverse complement strand
TCCTAGTAGGCCACAAGTTGAACATGAGTCAACAGTGTGATGCCGCAGTTAAAGAGGCCAATGCAATTTTAAAGGGGCCAATGCAATTTTAGGCTGCATTAGTAGAAGTATCTAGATCAAGGGAAGTAATAGTGCCATTGTATTCTGCTTTGGTCAGGCCCCACCTGGAATACTGTGTCCAGTTCTGTGCACCACAATTCAAAAAGGATGTTGAAAAACTGGAGCGTGTCCAGAAGAGGGTGACTAAGATGATGAAGGGTCTGGAAATCATGCCCTATGAGGAACAACTTAGGGAACTGGTTATGTTTAGCCTGGAGAAGAGATGGTTAAGAGGGGATATAATAGCTCTGTTTAAATATTTGAAGGGATGTCATATTGAGGAGGGCGCTAGCTTGCTTTCTGCTGCCCCAGAGAACAGGACCTAGAACAATGGATGCAAGCTGCAGGAAAAGAGATTCCACCTCAATATTAGGAGGAACTTCCTGACAGTGAGAGCTGTACGACAGTGGAAGGTAATTATTTTTGTTTCCTTTATGTTCAGCATTAAACCTGCCTTAGCATTTTCCTCCCTGGCAACTATCTTAGGCTGTTCCCCAAGGGGCTAAATAACTGGAATGGTTTTCTAAACTGTTGTAGTAAAATCCTATGAGACTTTAAGATTCAAACTGATGAATAATGAGAACATAATATGCCAGACATATTGGTGTAAGGTTTCAGGAATCAATATTCAACAGTCAAACACACTGATCAAATGCTTTGGATTATCTTATCTTAATACATTGATCAAACACACTGGATTAAAAGAGAAAAAGGACCAAATTAGCCAAATGCATTAGGTCTACAGCAGAAGCTACCTAAGATTGTCTAGTGTTTCTGTATATCTTAAGAAATGTCATGTCATTAATGATTAGACCATCCTCATTCTGCTCATTGTGAACTGAGCATCTAGCATTTCAAAACACAAGTGATTATGTTGTTTATATGGTACTCTGAATGTGCTTGAATGTGCATTTTTCCATTTGTCTATTTTTTTTAAAAAAAAAATCATTTATTTCCTGGGACAGTAAATCCATCTCCATCATATCAAAGAGTTTGATTTGCCACTCATCTAACTGATTTTCTTCTTTTTTTTTTCAGTACTTTGTATGAACTAGTTTGGCTACCATCAACATAAACAATTTTCCCTTATTTTTTCTCATTTTCATTATCAAGCATACTCAACAGTAGTACTTTGGGTCTATATTCCAATTTGATGTCTAATATTTCATTTATATTTGTATAATTTTTTTCCAGTACTTCTTTGCCTCTATGCAAGTCCACCATAGATGAGAAAACATTCCCTTTTCCTTTTTACATTTCCAACAGTGGTCTTTCCCTGTTCCATATATTTTACTTAGTCTGTCAGGGGAGAGATGCCACCTACGGTATATAAAAATTTATAATAGTTTTCTTTAACATCTTGGCTTTAAGAATATTTTAATCTAATGTTCCAGCATCTCTCCCTTTGTCTTAATTCTATTGATTTTCCACAATTTTTGGCCCAAGTGATCATATTTTCTTTTATCAGTTCTTCCTCTGTAAATATATTCTTCTGCATAAATATTTCTAGTAATTTTTATACATCCTGGATAGTGCAGGCTTCTCTGACCAGATTATTTCATCTAGTTCTGTCTTTGCATCTGTTATTCCTGTTGATTTTTTTATCTATTATGTATCTAGATCTTAATTGGTGGTAGAGGAACCAACTGCATTCCCTTCCTTCTCTCCTCATTTGCTCTAAAGTTTTCATTTTCAAATTACCATCAATTTTTTGTAACATGTCGCTATACTTTATCCGATTTTCTTTTCTCAATGGGTCACATCTGTATAGCGTCTCATGTGGGGATACCCATGTTGGGATATTGGTGCATATTCTTTTTTTGTATTTTTTCCAGACCTTAAATATTGCATTTTTGACAAAGTGTTTGTTGAAATCTCAATTTGCCTGTACTTTATTGTAAAATAAAAATGCATGTAAACCAAACCTGAGTTCTGAGCTTTCTAATTTTAACAATTTATTTTCTAATTTCAGCCAGTCTTTCAGCCATGTAAAGGCACAAACTTCAAAGTATAATTTTAGAATTAGTACTGCAAAACTACCCCTATTTATTGCTTCTTGCATGTACTTTTGTTTGATTCTGGGCTTTTTCCTAGCCCATATATATATATTCAGACAGGTTTTTTTTTTTTTTTTGCCAATCTTTGAATATGCTCCCATTTTTAATTATTGGTATGGATTGAAAGAGGAAAAGAATTATTGGTATAATAGTCATCTTGACTGCTAAGATTCTGCCTAATAACATTAAGTTTAAGTCTCTCCAATTTTTAAAAACTTTTTAAATTTCATTTCTTAATTTTTATAATTATTCCTTAATAGATCCAGATTTGTATTTATTAATGTTATCCCCAAATATATAGCTTTTTGGTTAATATTAAATCCAGACAGTTCTTTCATTTCTTGATTTTCTGCTTTAGTCATATTTTTCATGATTACATTTGTTTTCTCTTTATTTATCTTCAATCCTGATATTTGTTCAAATTTCTCCAGCTGTGTCATTAGGCATCCCATACTGTTCAATGGATCTTCTAGAGTTACAGCTAAATCATCTGCAAAGGCTCTTATTGTATATTAATCCCTCTTTATCCTAACCCCCTTAATATCAGGATCTTTCTTAATATTTATTAACAAAATTTCCAAAGTTAATATAAGGGGGATAGGGGGCATCCCTGTCTGGTTCCTTTATTCATCCTGATAGGTTTTGTTCTTAACCTATTAATTACCATTTTAGCTGTTTGTTTCTTATATAGAGATTTTATCCAATTTAAGATATTTGGTCCTACTTTCATTCAGCTCAAAACTTCTATCATAAGGCCCCAATTTACGCTATCAAAGGCTTTTTCTAAATCCAATAGAATGACAGCTGATTTCTTTTTCATTGTGAAAATCAAAATACTCTATTAAATTTATCACATGTCTGATATTATATTTTAAATGCCTACCTGGGAGGAAGCCACACTGTTCATCCGATATCAACTTTACTAATAATTTTTTAAAAAATCTACTAGCCAGGATGTGTGCAAACATCTTATAATCTATGTTTAAAAGAGATCTAGGTCTGTAACTGTTTGGATTTCAATAAATTTTCCCTTCTTTTAATATCATTGTCACATTGGCTTCCTCCCATGTTGGTGGTATTCTGTCTTCTTTAATGTTGTTCACTGTCAATAAAAGGGGGTTCCAATTTCTTCTTTAAAAGTTTTAAAATATCTTGCTGTATAGCTGTCTGGTCCTGGCATTTTGTCATTTTGGGCTGTTTGGATAGCTTCCAAACAGTTCTGTTATTTTTATTGGTTGAACTAACATACGTATTTGTTCTTCACTTAATATCGGGATGTTGCTTTCATTTAGATACTTTTCAATCTTTTCCTTGTTTTTTCCCTTCGTTTAAATTTTTTTTGGAAATAATTTTGAAATGTTTCCTTAATTTTATTGTGCTCTGTGTAGATTTTATTATCACTTTGAATTTTTGTAATCAATTTTTGTCCCTTTCTTTCCATGATAACCACTTGCCTATTTTATTTTCACTTTCAAACTGCTTTGCTTTCACTCACTTCATTATTTTCATAATCTTTTCTAGATTCTCCACTGAGTATTGCTTTTGCTAGAGTTTAATTTGTTTTATAATTTTATCTTTTTCCTTACTCTTAATTTAGACTCTTTATGGCTAGTTCATTTGTGATTTGTTTGGTGTTTTTTTTTTCATTTCTCTTCTTTTGAATAATTCATATATATATATATATATATATATATATATATATATATATATATATATATATATAGGTCCTGAATCACTGTTTTACTCACTTCCCAGACCATGCCCATTTCAATTCCTTTCTCCATGTTTTCTTAAAAGTAATTTTTCAGTGGGGTTTTTTGGCTTCCTCAACCATTTTTTTGTTTCGTTTTGCAACAGATAGTCTTTCAATTGCCATATAAATTTAGTTTCCAAAAATTTCATTGTCATAACTATAGGGTTGTGGTCAGAGTGGGTTTTTGCTAATATCTCCATTTTTTTAATGCTATTACAGAGTGATTTAATAACAAAAACATATCCAGTCTGGCAAATTATCTATGCCTTTTGGAAAAGAAAGTAAATTCTCTTTTTTTCTCTGTTGTTGTACCTCCAAACATTTGATAAATTAAGTCTTTGTATCATTGTAAAAAAAAGTTTTGGGAAGCTTCCCTTGTTTTTCTTTAACTTTTTTTACTAGTAAGTCTACCCACTTGAGGGTCAATTACAGCATTTAAATCTCCACAAATTATAATTTCATTTTCATTATATTCTTGTCAAATTTCACTGATTTTTAGTAGAATTTTGCTTTCTTTTCCTGTTGGGCATAGATCACTACCAAAATAATTTTCTTCTCCTGTATAGTTAATTCTATACCAATGTAAAGCCCTTTCTCATCATTAAAGATTTCTTTGGATTGGATTTTCTTTGAGTCATAAACTACTATCCCTCTTTTTTCCTTTTCTTTTTTTGCAGCTGTAACATAATCTATTCCTAGTTTTGAGTTTCTGAGAAATCTATACTTCAGTTGGATACGTGTTTCTTGTAAAGCTAAAACATCATATTTTTGTCAATTTATTACATGGAGGATTTCCCTTCTTTTAGATTTATTGTTTAAGCCTTTAACGTTCCAAGAACAAAAATGTATATCTTGTCATTTATTTTTAATTATACAACTAAAATATAATAAAAGGTATAAATTCATTTCCGCTTTTGTTGAAGATTCATTTTCTCTTTGGAATCTTCTGTTTTCTTCCTCTTGATCTTCTTCATCAGATTTGTTTCCTGTTTCCTCCTCTTCTTTGTCATTTTTTATTTTAGTGAAGGCAGCCACAGATCTTAATTTGTCTCTGTAGCTCTGGTTTTCCTGTCTCTCTAATTTTTTCTTTATGTCTTGATTACATTTTTTCCAAAAGTCTTTAGCTTTCAGTACTGTATTGAGTTTATACCATCTCTGCTTGTATAGAATGGAGATTCCTTCCAGTTTCTCCCACTTATATGTTATATTTATTTTTAGTTAGCAGGGTTTTCAAGAATTTGCAATCTTCCCTTCTTCTTAACTGTCTTTGGGAATGTCTTTAAATATTTTTGCTGCTTCTTCATCAATTTGCAAGATTTTTATAGCTTATTTCTAAGATTTTATCTCTTATTTTTTTTCCTCAAAAAATAAATCACAGTATGTCAAGGCCTATCTTTCTCTCTTGCTACATTTGAATTTATCCTGTACATTTTATTTATTTCCCAGATTAGGTCTTGCACTGGTATTCTGGAATACTCGGCTAGGATTGGGAGAAGGTATTCATAAAGCTCCTCTTACCTTCAGGCAGTTCTCCCTTAATTTATGTTCTTCTATGGCCTTTTCAATTAATTTTTTATCAGCCTCTGTTTTCCAATCTGTATTGTATATGTGAGAGTCTCCTCTAGAGTTGTTGGGTTTTTTTCTCTAATTTTTCTACACTTTCCTTTACATTACTCATGTCTTTTATTACTTCCTCCAGTGATTGTCTTATGTCCTTCAGCTCTGCCATCATGTCCTGTTTTATATCCACTCTCAGAATTTTTATTTCTTTTTTCATGTTGTTCTCCATCTCTAGTTGCATTCTTTTTATTTCCTCCAGAATTAATGTTTGTTCTGTGGATTGCCTTCTTTGATATGTCCTACTGTTTGACTTGCTACTGTTGCAGCTTTTTCAATTGAGACAGCCATTTTTGCATGGTCATTTCAGTCTTTTATAGTCTTTTGGAGCCTTTTTAAATTAGCTTTATTAATCTCAGCTATTGTTCTTAATTTGGCTCTTGACTAGGTCTTTTTTATTATTGTTGTTGTTGTCTCAGTTTCTTTACTGTCTTTTTGACAGTCCAACTCAATATATATTGTCCACCAATTTTATTTTCATGTATAGAGTAAAAGTATAGAACAGGGGTAGGCAACTTTTCCCCTTTAAGGGCCAAGGGACTTCAGCTCCCAGAAGCCTCAGCCATGTTGGCCAATAGTCCCTTGTTGGCCAATAGCTCCTGGGATTCTGCAAAAATAAAGCAGTTTGACAACATTTTAATTGTCATGGCTCCATCCTGTATTTGTAGTTTGGTGAGGTATTCAGCCTGGTTTATCAGTGAGCTCTGGTGCCTCACCAAACTATATCCTAGGATTCTGTAGGATAGATTAATGGCAGTTAAAGTGGTGCCAAACTGCTTAATTTCTGTAGTGTGGATAAACCCCTAGATTCAGGGTTCCACCTTAGAACTTAGAACTTTGAACTTTTGCTCACTTAAAATTCTTAGCCTATAAAACTGTGACAATAGTATTGAACTGCTAGCATATTGCATTGTTATAGCCTCCAACATTTCAGTAATGAAGAGAGAGGCATGCTTGTTAGTCTGTAAATCTCAAACTGATTGATGATTCTGCATGGGCTACTGTAGACTTGAGATATTTACTTTACAAAAGCTTTTCTTCTACTGATTTAAGGACATAAGGCCTGTCTAGCCCAGCACTGTTCCCACAGTGGCCAAACAGATCCCCCAGATCCAGGTAGCCTACAGGCAGGAGGATGTGAATGCAATATCCTGCTCACTTTTCCTAGTTTATTGTTATTCACAGGCAAAGCCACCACCACTTCCAGATAAAGGAGAGCTAGCATGAGAGCCAATGTGGCATAGTTGTTTGAGTGTTGGACTATGACTTTGGAGACCAGAGTTCAAATCCAAGTTTGGCCATGGAAACCTGCTGGGTGATGCTGGGCAAGTCACATTCTCTCATCTTCAGAGGATGGCAATGACAAACCCCCTCTGAAGAAACTTGCCAAGAAAACCCCATGATAGGACTTCCATAAGTTGGAAGTGACTTCAAGCAACACAAAAACAAGGTCTAGAGTAGGCCAAGGATCCAAACACACTGTAATCCCAATTGCAATAAACTGAAGGGTATTTGTAGAAATGTCGTCCAGTTCCTATCATATTTGCTGGAGCCAATCAGAAACAGTGTGAGAGGATCTCAAGCAATATTCTGAACTTCTGGGCTTCCTGGGTGATTTCTTGATTATAGCTGCAGCGGCCCTTCTCTAGAACAGAGGATGGCACTTAAGCAGCTAAACTAGAACTATTTGAGACAAGAGAGTTTCAGAAATTTGTATTTCTATAACTGACACAATCTGTCATATAAAGAACCACGTCACAGAGTTCTGTGTGCACAAGCTTGAAGGAAGGATGTTTGGTGAGAAGGGCAAAGTAAATCACTCTATTACTGGCAGCATGTTTTGCCTTTTCTGTTGGTAGAATTTGTAGGCCCTGGAGTGTCTAATTCACTCACAAGCACAGTCTTGATGCAACATTGGACAATGCCATCTGAACATTAGAGAATAGGTTCAATTGTTTTACATTCAGTCCTAAAATACATGACATTAGAGCCAAGAGATCTGGAACAAGCTTATGAATGTATACTTCACAAGTACCCAAAGATTTTTCTGGGAATTTTCCTTTCAGAAATGTGACACCTGACTTTACAGTTCAAGCCAGTTTTTGGAATTGAATATAAACTTCCCACATTTAAATGAGATTCACAAGACATAGTGGGATCCTTGGTTGAGAGTTGCCATGTTCTCCACAGATTTATTACACAAAGAGAAAGGGAAGCTAATTGCGTACTGCTCTGCAACAGCAAAAAACACATGAACACATGGTTGGAATAAAAAAGGCCACAATTGTTTATTGTTTACAGTTGCAGTTAAGTTGACATATGCATAGGATGGAATTGTTTCCTTTAGTATTCAATTTGTTTAGAACCATGAGCATGTCAGTTTAGAATTTAAATGCTGTATTCTTGGATGATCTTTTGTTATTCATTTCAAAGCCTCAGCAGTTAATTCCTGTTGTAATGCAGTTGATTAATAATTTTGGTAAAATATCCGAATATACAATTAACTGGTCTAAGTCAGATATACTGCCAGTGGGAAACAAGCATATTTAAAGCATGGCATTTTTGATATTGCCCAAACTTTATTTCTTATTTGGACATAATTATCCTTAGGGACTTATCTCAGATTATTAATCTTAATGTAGGCAAGCAGATAAAAGATATTGCACAAGGTTTAGAGAGATGGATAGACTTAAAGATGAGTCTGTGGGCAAGGTTGTAATATAAGAAGAAATTTAACCTAGGGAATTGGCAAAAGTTCAAGTCTCCAATGGGATCATTTATCCTATGTTTACGGAGGTGGCTGGGGAATAGACTGATAGAGACAAAGCTTTCTCAATGAGTCTCTGATTTATCTGGGGATCCAAACATACAAAGACACTCTAACATGCACTCAAGCACACAAGAACTCAGGAATAAAGTAGTTAGCTTGGATAGGAAACAGAAGGCTTTCTAATGGTGATGATTACCTGATGGAGGTTGCTCCAATGATGAATGAAGATGGATAGACTCAACCGTTTATGAAAGGGAAAAGACAACAGGAAGAGCTGGGACCCAAGTCAGAGTTCACCATGGTGCAGTGTCACCATAAAATCTAACTAGACCCAATGTGCCTGAGATTTTGGGGATCTTTTATACCCTTAAACCTAGTCTGAGGTGAAATTTGCTATTGTATATCAAAGGATTCTGGATTGATAGCCTTTGAAGTAGACAATTTCCAAAGAGGGGAGATGGGGTGTTGATGTTATCTCTTCCTCAGCTGGACACATCCTGGCTGGTACTCATAAATCTCCTAGGTGTGAATGTAGAATCATAGGATCATAGAATCATAGAGTTGGAAGAGACCACAAGGGCCGTCCAGTCCAACCCCCCACCATGAAAGAACTCAAAAACAAACCATCTCCGACAGATTGCCATCCAGCCTCAACATTAGGAGGAACTTCCTGATAGTGAGAGCTGTTCGACAGTGGAACATACTCCCTCAGAGTGTGATGGAGTCTCCTTCTTTGGAGATTTTTAAACAGAGGCTAGACCCCTTGAGACCACCTTTTATTTAAAGACACCCCCTGCACAATGATGTGACTCCTCCCTCCTTAGCAATGCACCAGGACATTGCTGGGGATTCCATTGGCATTTTCCTTGCAGAGACGCTTCCCCTTTTCTTCTCACTGTTGGGGAGGGCTAGGTCTTGCTGAACTAAGGCACATGAAAGAGGCAGTGTAAGAATGACAGAGTACTTTTAAATAAAAGTTTTATTCTAAGGAAATTCTGTAGCAAAAGGATATCTGTTACTTGAAGAATTATTTTGTTCTTCAGACACACTATATAAGTGTTCAGAAGGCAAGATTAAAGAAAATATGCCTACAATCAGCCCTCTGTATCCACAGATTCTGTATCCATGGATTTAGCTATCCAAGACTTGAAAACATCTCCTTTGTTTCCAAGTACATTTACAACCTGCACTACTCCTGCTGAATAAGGAGACAGGAGAATAAGGTGAGGGGGGAGAAAGATTTTGCCCTCATAGCTTATCTTACTGGTCCCAGTTCTCCATGTCTTGTTGCAGGGAGTCATTTTTTCTACAAACTCATAATAATACAAATTTAAAAGTTTCTCAGTTTCTTGTCCTTCTCAAAGGGAACGGGAATCTTCACTGTTTTGGTATTGTACTGCCTTTTATCTGTAAAGAAGTAGTGGACAAAAAGGGAATAGAAATATCAGAGGGATTCTTTGGGGTACTGATATTAGTGGTGGGGGATTTTGATAACTGAAGTTTAAAAAGAAAGATAGTTTGAAAGCCTGTTGTTTTGGAATCATTGTAAGGGCCTACAATGTAAGAGTTACAGTACCTATTTACCCCTGATATCCTCCAAACCCAATCACTGGAAGTAAACTGAATTTGCCAAATACAGGAGTGCAAGTAAGAGGAAATCAAGCCACACCCAAACCACACGAACATTGTAGCAGAACAGTAGTGAGAAAGGAGGTCATCAACAAATATTGAGGTTGAAAAAGAAATGTTTTCCCAACAGATCACATAATTTCACATAATGTGCTAGCTATTTGTTTGAAATCCTCTTTAGTGATTTTTCCTCCTTTCCATTTCTTATACATCTCCCATTTAAAACTTAGTTTAGTTGAAAGTTATTTTGTCGTCCAACTCAGTTTCTTAAGACACCTCCTATTTTCCCTTTTCATTGGAAGTTTGAGATTGTGCCTTCAGTTTCTCCCTTTTGAAAAACTTCCATCCATCCTGAACCCCCTTCTCCTTTAGTATTCCTGACCATGGGATCACTCACAGTGTTTCTCTAAGTTTGTTGAAATCAGCTCTCCTAAAGTCAAGAATGAGTGTCAGACTAGGCCTAGCTTCTCCTTTCCACTGTATAAGAAACTCCAGGAGAA
>CM034712.1:8898549-8915405 GCA_020142125.1 Phrynosoma platyrhinos | reverse complement strand
ATAATCCCTTCTGATATTCTGAAGACTATGCCTTGCAGTATCATTGGTCCCTCCATAGACCAAGAAGAAAGGGTAATAGTCCATAGGCTTGACAAGTCTTGTCAGCCTTACTGTCACATCACAATTTTTTTGCCCCAGGGAGACAACACACCTCCTGGGACATCTTGTCAGGCCCACAAACTGCTGCTTCTGTACCCCTCGACAAGGAGTCCTCAACCACCACCACACACCTCCTCCGAGGCTTAGCTGTGGCTGTATCCTGTGGTGGTACTCTTAGGGTCCCCTGCACTGTCCCTGACGACTGTTCCTGCTGCTCTTCCTCTTCCTCTTTGATAAGAGAGAGAGATTCAAATTGATTCTGTAGCTGCAAGCTCCCAGAATAATTCCTGGTTTCCCTACCTCTGTGTGTGATGTTCCTCCAGGTGTCTGCCTCCTGTGTGCATGAAATTACCTCCTCCTCAACAACTTCTTCTGTGTGGTCCCCAACCAAAACTGTTCATTCCACTTTGTCCAGGAAAACCTCTTGCTGAAGTGTAGCTACCCGGGCCTCCAGCTGCTTGATTTTCTCTTCCATTGGTCCCTTGGTCTTTTCACCAGGCTCTGTCAGCGAGCTCAATCAACTGGGTTTCTGACTCTACAGAGAGCTCCTTGATGCTACCTTATTTTGGAGGCAAGTCTTTGTCTCTCTTCCTCTGAGTAAAAAACAACAACCTCAAAGCCCTTTAAATTATTATTATTATTAGGAGAACCTCTAAAGAAAAAGGTCAAAGCCCCCCTTCTACCTGTGTTGTGCTTTCCCTTGTCCTATGAAAAAAATTGTGTGTCCTTAAATGCGTGTCTCTGGGAGGAGTTGTATAGAGCTAATTGGCTAGCTCCATGCCCTATTGACTCACAAATAGATCACCTGGAGGAAATATAATAATATAATATAGTTAATGAGAACTGGGCACTTTGAAGGAAGAGGGAAGAGGGGAGTTATAGAACCCTAGAATCTTAGAGTTGGAAGGGTCTACAAGGACCTTTTAGTCCAACCCCCCACTATGCATGAATAGATGACTAAAGAACTCTTGAAAGCTGCCTTCCAGCCATAGAATCATACGTTGTGATAATGTTCAGGGAAAGGTTAAGAAGGATATAATTGTAACAAAGTATAGTGTGACAGCTTAATATTGTTTGTGTTTTTAAAAAGAAGCCTTGAAATGCTGTTTTGTGTTTATATGCTTTTTGTGTTTATTGACCCCATTTGGAGCCCTGGTGAGACAGTGATTAAATGCCTGTACTGCAGCCACACACTCACAAACCACAAGGTTTTGAGTTCAATACCAGCCAGGGGCTCTGAATTGACTCTGCCTGGCATCCTTCCATAGGTAGCTAAAATGAGTACCCAGCTTGTTGGGGTTTCCATGGACAAGGAGGGAATCGACCCTGATCTCCTGAGTCTCAATCCAACACTCAAACTACTATTCCACCTGCCCTTCAGTCCTTGTTTAGAATTGTCTTATTTTCCTTAAGATAACCCTGAGTGGTTTCTGGGAGAAGAGGGAACATGAGGAGGAGGAGGCCAAAGATGAAAAATCAGTGGACTCTGTAAGAATATCTTTAAGAAAGCACAAGAAGCAATCTTTGCCCTCTGGTACAGGACTCATCTGCTTTGTGGCCTGTGCACCTGAAATTTGCATGACAAAAAAGAGATCTGATTAAAAAGAATGGCATCTCATGTTTTGGTTATTGGTGTTTTTTGTTCTTCCAGGACAAGAGGATAAGAATTAAAGCCATCTGCTCCCACATTAGGGCCACAATAAGGATGAGAGATCCCACACTGGCAATTTGTGGAGAGGGAGATGTTCATAATGGCAAAGCTACTAAGTTAATGTCACATATTGTTTCATGTACATAGGTAAAGGATGCTTTCATATCTATGACAGATGATCGGGAGGCATTTATATATTTTGTTAATAAGGCAAGTGCCTCTAGGTGAGCAACTGCAGCTCCCCAGTTCTTGCTGGACCACAGTTTCCACAAGCCCTAGACATATTGTCAATGGTGAAGGAAGACAACATCTGGGAAGCCATACATTATGCATCCTGGCTTTAGGCTCACTTTAAAAAGGGCCTCTCTCGCTGGCTTTTCTTCACAAAAGAAGATTCAGGAAGGACTCATCCCACACTTTCTGCAAGCGTGCTGATGACTAAAAAGGCCAATCCAAGATAAACAAGTCCAGTTGCAGAAAGCACAGCAGAAGGTCTCCTTGGGTGATGTTTCCGGATTGTGATTCTTTCTGTGTTGTCATTTCTCTTCGAGACTTGTTCGACATAGCTGCAGCATTGTGGATAGTGCATCTCCATGCCTCCCGATGTGAGGCCAGGGTGGACCATTGTTGTTGTGAGTTGGCCAAACCTGAGATGTTGTTTTCAGGGAGTCCTAGTATCGCTTTTTTGGGGTGCCCCTCTTCCGCTGACCCATGGCAAGTTCACCGTAGAGTACTATTTTTGGGAGGCAATGGTCCTCTGTCCTCAAAACGTGCCCTGCCCAGTGCAGCTGTGTTCTCAATAGCATGGCTTCGATACTGGCATACACCAGTATCAAGACCATTAAAAAGGAAGAAAGGTGGCAAACCTAAGATAGCATCAACTATACCATAATGCCCTGCCTTAAGTAAATAAACTGTGCTTGGACATAAGTAAGCAGTGCTGCACTATAATTACTCAGGGCCATGTGCAATGGAAATGTAACAAATTCTGAACAAGCTGATTTGATTATTTTAATAGAAGTCTGTATCCCATTCATTAAACTGACATATGACTAGTCATTAGTAACAGTTCATTTCCAAAGCCATGGTGAAAAAAGATTGATTAAAAATTAAGGAGCCCCAACCCAGTCAGCATGGTGCTGCATTTTTGACTCAAACTTGTCATTTTGCATAAATGAAAATGGCAGGATTGAAATATCAAAATGCTCAAGGCATTCTGCTTGGGGTTTCAAAGATGCATGAACTGTGAATATATCATCTCTCTCAGAGTTCCCAGAGACAAATTAGTGGATAAATATTGATGTTAATAATTAAATTGTGTTACTGCATTTTTTATTACAAAGCTCTAGGAATCTGACTAAACACAACCTCAGATGCTGACAATAACGATTTTCCAAAACACAAGCAATGAAAAACTGTTTCACTAAACTCAATCTATTCACATTATCATTCACCTCTGGGCAACCAGCACAACAAATGAGGTCCATAGAATCATAGAGTTGGAGGAGATCCCAAGGGCCACCTAGTCAAACCCCTTGCCATGCAGGAATGCACAATCAAAGCATCCTCAACAGATGACCGTTCAGCCTCTGTTTAAAAACCTAAAAAGAAGGAGAATCCACCACACTCTGCACTCAAACAGCTCTTGCTGTCAGGAAATTCTTCCTAAAGTTGAAGTGGAATCTCTTTTCCTTTAGTTTGAATCTACTGCCCTGTGTCCTAGGCTCTGGAACAGCAGAAAACAATTTTGCTCAAATATTTAAATATGACTGAATAGGGAGGAGTTGATCACCAGAATCAAAATGGTGAAAGAATCATAAAGTTGGAAGGGGTCTTATCAGTCATCAGGTCCAACTCTTTGCTCAATGCAAGATCTCCAGCTAGAGCTTCTCCAGCAGGTACCTGTCCAGCCTTATGAAGTGGCCATGGTGCTGGGATTTACAATCCAAGGCCTTACACAACCCCATTAACTTTGCAGTAGTTGTAGTAGTAGGATAGTAGTGACATGGGTGGGGGTCTTGTTGAGTATCAGAAATCAAATTCCCTGCTGGGAGGAGTCATTGGAAGGTCATCTATTTGTGCTAGTCCCTACTTCAAGCTATTCACTAGTGTTAGGACTAAATTTGCTTAAATTCCATGTCCCAAGAGTTCAATAGAGGACTGGGAGACTGAGTGCCTGCAGTGAGGTTTACTTTTAATAAATGGGACTATTAGCTACACACCCTTCCAGTTCAGGGTTTTCCAGATAGCTGTAATGGAACTAAAAGGGGAAGGGGAGAAATTGCATTGTAAAGATAGGCATAATAAGACTGATTTTCCAGCCAAGTGTGGATAACATTTCATTTTCTCTGCATGCACAGATAGGACACTCCAGTGATCAGTGACAAGCTTTAAATAAAACAAATATTGTTTTTATGGAAGTAAAATTAATAGTAGCACTCCCTAGAGTTAGGAACTTGTCTAGGTGGTGTTTATGTAAAGTATGTGACCCTCCATATAGAATGTTTCTTTGAAGTTTTCACTGCATCACTTCATTTACAAATGATGTAAAAGAAAAATTCTCACACCTTGGTCAAGCAGGTGCAAAATTTCACAGCTCATGAAAGACTTGATTCAAGCATTGATGACCAAATCCTGCATGTTTAACAAACATTGATGACATGCCTGATTCCAAGTGTTGTTGTGTGCCTTCAAAACATTTCCAATTTTTGGCCAATTTGTTCAGTGAGGGGAGGAAGTTGTAAATCTCCCTTTGTATTTTTTCCCCTTACTTTTTCAGAAATCATTCAAAGTTTTTGCTATTTTCTGCAAACAGTATGGTGTCGTCGGCATATTTTAAATTGTTCATGTTTCTTTCTCCAGTTTTCATACCTCCAAGTCTAATCTTGCTTTCTGCATGATATGATCAACATACAAGTTTAACAGATAGGGTGATAAAATGCAAACTTGCCTGAATTCCTTGCAATTGTTTGCCCCCTTGTCCCCTTACAATCAGATCTCCTGAAAAAATGTCAAGTGAATTACAACAATACTGGGGGACTGCAGACAGGTGGCTCTGGTCTGCCCCGGGAAATGGCCCCAATCCTCCCTTTTGCCACCCCAAAAAGAGCAGTAAAATGCTGCTCCTTTTAGGGGTGGCAAAAGGCCGCCCTAAGAGCTGGCACATGGCTCTTCAGTGCCCTTTTCGGTGCAGCATGTTTGAACGCTGCAGCAGAAGGGTGTCCTGATGCCGCACGCCATGCATAACAGCATGCAGCATCAGGACAGCATCGGCTTGGGGTTGAGGCAGCCAGCGTGCGGCTGCCTTGACCCATCTCTGTGTCCAGGCTGGCCCTTTGGGCTGGTCTGCAGAGGCCTTCTATGAAACTTTTAAAAATAATAGATAGCTTGCATTAAATCACTTGAAACCTCTATCTCAGCCCTTATGGAAAATATCACTGACATCACCTGCACAGCAAATGAAGACTTCAAAATTAACAACTTATTCACAGTCCCATAAGAGATACAATTTAAAAAAGAACATGTGGAGAATCAGTCACTGTTAGAACCTGCGGGTTCATGGGTTCTCTGAAGAAGGCAAAGAAAATATACTCAGGCCCAAAACAAACAGGCCAAAAGGTGCCAGAAGTCACTCTGAGGCTGCCTAAGGCAGCCTGAAGCTGCCCCAAAAAGTAGTGGAGAAAAGCTGCTCCTTGCCATTAGCTCACTTGGTACTGCTGCAGTTGCCCATTTTCAGACTGGGTTGTCTGGTCACTGTGGTCCCCAGCTGATTGGGGCTGGAGAAATCAGAGGCCACTCCAAGCTGCCAGTCTGCTTTGCCCCTCAGCCTTATAACTGAATGATTTAAAGACTTTCTTCCTTATTTAAATATTTCTAGAAATGATTTTGAAAGATTCCATAGATCACCAAGAAATCTCAATCAATCAAAACCTAGAGATATCATACTGAGATTTGAAAGATATCAATTAAAAGTAATAGTTCTTATAAAGTTCCATAAAATCAAAAACATAAAATATAATCCAGTTATGATTCTGCAATATGTAAGACAACTTAAACAGTTTAAAGATGAGCTCAAAGAATCCTCTATCAAGTATAGTTGATGCTTTCCATTTAAGTTCATGGTTCAACGTAGTTGCATATTCTACTCTGCAAGCATAGCTGCCGATGTTGTAGAAATGCTTAGAGTGCTTGCTATAGATACAGCTGCCTTTCCAGAAGATGTTCCAGAAACTAACCCCAGAGAGAAAATAATAGGCAATAATGACTGGATCAGCTTTCATACAAGAAACAGGAATGAAGCAAAGAAACCAAGCTCATCACCAGTGAACATTGCTAAAACTTGCAGTGTGAGAGATAGCTATGACAGGTTTCTATTCCTGCTAAATAACATTATGTTCACAACATCTGATCAGAATGACCATATCCTGGCTGAGTCTTTGGTGACTGGTGAGGCACCTGTGGAATTTGCTGATCCTGTTCTATTTGGACTAGCAGAAAATTTCCCCTTTTTACAGGGGATGTGTAGAAAGCTCACAGTGGTCCGTTGCCTGTCCATGTTGCTCATCTGGGATGAACACTAGCTGGGCACAGTGGGAAAGAGTGGACTTAGCGCAGAAGACCCACCACAGCTTGCCATTGTTTATTGGCACAAGATATCACCAAGATTGGATACAATGACTAACTCTTTTCAAAGTGAGAGGAAACTAGTCACTGTTCTAAAACCCCATAACTGTGGGCTATGTGCAACTTCCTATAGACTGAAGCTTCCACAGAACCAAGTGGAAGTAATTGTCTTTACAAGAAATTTCTGGGGAACAAAAAGATTTTGCCATGATGGGAGAGAAAAATGAAAATAAAGTACTACCATGGAGAAACAAATACTTGAGATGCAATTAGAAAGAGAAAAATGAAACCTTATGTAAAAAGCATTAAAGATATGAAGGAACAAACAGAATTATGTTTTTCTCTGATATACAGCAAGTAAAAGGTTAAATGTCTCTGTCATCATACATAATAAATGAATGTCTCTGTCATCATCCATAAATCTCTGTCATCATCCATAAATCTCTGTCATCATCCATAATAAGGAAACTTGCCCCTGGGGCAGATAGACAAGAAGCATAACCTGGAGGAACTCTAAAGTTGAGGGTTTTACCCTGTGGAATTCTGGAACTTGTAGATTGTTGATAGAAGGAATAAATAAATAGATAGGATAGATAGGTAAAGGTATTCCCCACTGACAAGGCTGTCAAGTCATGTCCAACCATAGGGGACAGTGCTCATTTCTGTTACTAAGCCAAACATGATAATCAATCCAAGTTAATCAGAAAAAGGAGTTTCTAAAGGATAAAACCAGAGGCAGTGACTATGGATTAAGTGGAGAAGATATAGGTTCAATACTGTATAGGAGGCAAAGGAATTCTTGAAGAAATATGGAGAGTCTGGGATGAACATCAAGAGGAAAGAAAGGAAAAAGATGAGACTTCAGAAGAAGAAAAGACTATAGATGACTAAGGATAAGGCCCAGATGGTAAAGATGAAGAGGATTTTTGAGACTGAAAGGACTGCATCAGTCCTGAAAGGACTGATTTTTGAGACTGAAAGGACTGGTGGATGTGAAGCTACTTTCCTGGAATATGTGTGGTATCAATGAACTGTGTCTCTCTGGCTTTTCTTCGCAAACGAAGATTCAGGAAGGACTCATCCCACACTTTTTGCAAGCGCGCTGATGGCTAAAAAGGCCAATCCGAGATAAACAAGTCCGGTTGCAGAAAGCACAGCAGAAGATCTCTTTGGGTGATGTTTCGGGTTTGTGATACTTTCTGCATTGTCGTTTCTCTTCGAGACTTGTTCGGCGTGACTTCTCAAATAAGGCTGCAGCATTGTGGATAGTGCGTCTCCATGCCTTCCGATGTGAGGCCAGGGTGGACCATTGTTGGTGATCAATTTGGCCTAGCCTGAGATGTTGTTTCAGGGAGTCCTTGTATCGCTTTTTTGGAGCGCCCCTCTTACACTGACCCGTGGCGAGTTCACCATAGAGTACTATTTTTGGGAGGCAATGGTCCTCCATCCTAGAAACGTGCCCTGCCCAGCACAGCTGCGTTTTCAATAGCATGGCTTCAATGCTGGTGATCCCTGCTTGCTCAAGGACAGCAACATTCATCACATAGTCAGTCCAGGGTATATGAACTGTGTAAAAAAAAAAAAAGACAGATATTTCATTTGTTTCACAAATTGAAATAAAATTTGTTTACAAGACATTCATACTCATTAAAAAGATGTAAGATTTTTGAAAAACTTAAAAATTGGGATGCCACCTCTCAGCCTTGACAGAAAAGAAGAAAACGGTTTATGTAAATTAAAGGTATAAAGTGGATTTTTTTTAAAAGATGATGAAGGCTAATACATCTTAAACCCAGATTAATTATACAAAGACTTTGTACAAATTGTACAAAGACTATTCCACAATCGGAGCAAAGTCAGAAATTTATCAAAATTTGTTTGCCCAAATTATGGAATATTAGAATGGAATGATATCACCAAGACTGGATAGATTGGATGAAAAGAAAATTAAAGGAGATAAAGGAAAACTACCCAAATCTTTTTTGACTTAATGGACAATTTAGTAATCCAAAATGTCTGGATATTTAAATACGAAGATTCAAAAGACTATGCTTTATTTTTCAGAGAGACAGAAATCATTTTCAAGAATTAACATATTTTTAGACTCAAAATCATTAAGTCATAAAATAAAAAAACTGATATTTTCCCCAAATCTTGTGAACATCATCCAATATCATTGATATTATTTAGTAAAAAGGGGGCCTTTAACAGAAAATTGAATGAGCCATTGTTAAATGATGAAAAAGTAATTACGGAAGCTAAGAAATCTTTAAAAGAGGTTTTAAAAAAACTATTTAAATAAAGGAATTGATCTTAAAATAGTGTGGGATACAAGTAAAGTGTTTATGAGGGGGGATATTTAAAATACTAAACTAAAAAAAAGAAAGAAGAAAACATACAGAAGATTTCAGATTCTATCAAGAAAAAGAGTTAAAGAGGAAACCCTTAATAAAGAACTGATTCAAAAAATTAAAATGTTACAGGGTATATCGACACTGCAGAATGAAAGCAGTTTGACACCAGTTTAACTGTCATGACTTTATCCTACAGAATCCTGGGATTTGTCGTTTGGTGAGGTATTCAGCCTGGTCTGTCAGAGAGCTCTGGTGCCTCACTAAAATGCAAATGGTGTTGGTTTTGAAAAATTTATGTAAAAATGAATTGTAGAACTCTACCCCTAAAGGGAATAAATTAGGAAGCTCACATATATATGGAACCATGTTAAATTTGCCATCTACTATTGTGCAATTCAAAATTATTTATTAAAAACAAACAAACAAACAAACAAACAAAAAGAAAACATACCAGGAAGCTGACTGTTTGAACTGCACCATGAGTTCCTCTGCACTGCAAGTTGAGTGACTGAGTAGGGATGCAAACGGGCAGCCATGGGCCGCCCTAAGAAGCAGTGGATTGTGGCTGAGGCTGCCCCATGCCTCAGCCCCAGTCCACTTTTCTGCCAGCCCTGGAAGGAGTGCTAAAATAGTGCTCAAGGCTCAAAAAGGGCACCGGAAGAGGCGGTGCGCATCTCTTCCAGTGCAGCGAGTGTAGAGGCTGTGCCGGGAAGACATCATCAGGGCGCTCGCCATGTGGAACGGCACATGCCCTGATGATGTCCTTGGGAAGGGGTTGGGGTGGCCGCTATGCAGCTGCCCCACCCCTCCCCTGCCTCCAAGATGGCACTTTGTGCTGTCTACATCCCCCATAGTGATTGTTTGGAGTAGAGAGAAAGAAGAGAGTAACACCCACTTAGCCCTCATGGATACATAAATATCAGACTGCCACATGAATAACCCATCATGTTCAGAATAACTGAACCCACCTGGTGAAGTAGTGGGAAAACAGCATGATTGGCAGCTATTCATGGGTTCTGCCCATGAATGAAAGGTGGGGCAGTCACAAGTGAACTACAGAAGAATATATCATGATGTGTTAAGATTTGGCCATAGAGGCTACTATTCTGATTCAGTTCCACATTTTTAGCCCTGTGTGCTAATCTCTGTAATAATATGTAATCTTTGTTATTAATTTCTAGCCTAGCAAGCCTTTTTCATGCTTAACAACTTCTCTCTTCGACTCTCAGCAGCATTAACTTTCTCATGCAACTAATATATTCACCCAACAGGCTGCAGATACCACGTACACATGTTCATCCAACATTTTCTTCTGTAATAGAGAACACATGTAGTAGGGTTTGGATCGTTGTCATTGTTTTGTTTTTTCCATTTCTGGAACAAAACAGGAATATTGCCTTTCTCAATTACTCTCTCCATATTTATGTTCAACTACCCCAGGTAGGTGTGTGATTTGCAGGTTCCAGAAACTTCTAGCAGCTTCTCCTCAGCTGTTGTCATCCCCATCAATAATTTGCAAAAGATATTACAATATTCATAGCAGTCTCCAAACAGATTAGGAGTAGGCAGTAAATTACAGAAGATTAACTTGGCAAAACAGTGTTATCCTTTTGTGTGCAACTGTTCACATTTCTGAAGCAAGAGAGATGGTTTCACTATTGCCTAATATCTCGGTGCACACTGCAGTTCCATCATTATGAACAAAAGTATGTTTGCAATTTGAGGGATGGGAACGTAATGGGCAATGGGTGGGAATTAAGAGAGCTAACAAAAGTCTATTTCCTTTCCTGAAATAAACAAATTGGCATAACATGTTTCTTAAAGTTAATCCTTTTGCTAAGCTAAGGCATAACATAATGGGAGATAACTGCACTCCTTTTGTGGTGCAATTATATTTTTCTAGTCAGCTGTATAATTATAGAGGTGTAGCCAAACTAAGGCGGCATCTGTACTGCAGAAATAATCCAGTTTGAGACCACGTTAATTGCCATGGCTCAATGCTATGGAATTCTGGGAATGGTAGTTTTGTGAGATATTTAGCCTTCTCTATGAGAGAGCTCTGGTGCCACAAAACTACAAATCTCAGGATGCCATGGCTGTTAAAGTGGTGCCAAACTGGATTATGTCTACATTGAGGATACATTGAGGGAAGAGAACTATCACATGTGCTGGTTCATTACATTACTTCTTGCTCTTTTATGGATTCAGAAGTGACAACAAGGTGGACAGGAAGACAGTACATTTTGTACCATAGGCTAGTGGTTCATAGTGTAGCATTAAGATGTTTTTGAAGACTATTTTAGGGCATTTATAGACCCGCCTAAAGGGTTGGCACAGAGCCACCCCTGGGAGCAGCAGATCAGGGACATGGCAACTGCACGCTGTGGTCCTGATCCTCCCTCTTGCCACCCCCCCAAAGAGCAGCAAAATGCTGCTCCTTTTAGGGGCAGCAAAAGGTCGCCCTAAGAGCTGGCGTCACGGCTCTTCCATGCCTTTTTGGCACAGCGTGTGTACATGCTGCACCAGGAGGGCGTCCTGACACTGCGCGCCATGCAGATGGGTGTGTGCCATGCAGACAGCATCAGGTTTGAGTTGGGGTGGCCAGCAGGTGGCTGCCCCACCCCAACTCCACCCCCAGGCTGGCCCTTTAGGCCGTTCTACATAGCCCCTTAGTTACGTTTGAGAAATTTGAAAGTAAAGACTTCCATTTAAAACCTGTAACTATAATGGTAACATTCTGCTTTTTGCCTTTGTGATGTGACTGTGAACTGATTGAACTGTAACTGATAACCTTTTAAAAGCAACTTTCTAAGCACTGGAGAAAATCCACACATTGCTCAGGATGCATAGCAGTCTCTAACTTTTTTTTTCTTTTGCAGAGTGATGAGCAAATCAGCCTATTTTCTTCCCTGTCATTTGCACATGTGTTCAGTCATAATCCCACTCTGTCACACTCTCTCAGTCTCAAAGGATGACAAACCTCTTCTGAAGAAACTTGCCAAGAAATGTTTTAATTGCACAAAAGTGTGCATTCTCTGTAATGAAATTTACCATTAGCAATGGCAAGAACACAGCTTCTTTCTTTGCTGTCTCTCTAGATTTCTGCAAGAGGGTATGATTTTCCATTATTATGATAACTGATTTGATATAAATACCCCTTTTGGGTCCCTACCATAACCCTGGACTGAAAGAGCCCCTATCGCCATGGACTCAAGGCGTACACATCACGTAGGCACCTGAAAGGTCACATCTGCACTTACATTGATTTACAGATCAAAAGGGCCAAGCCTAGGAGCTGTGAAGCAGGATATTCACACCTAGAGGATTTATGAGTGCCAGCCAGTATGTGTCTGACTGAAGATGAGATAACATTAACATTCCATCTCCTCTCCTTAGAAATTGTCTACTTCAAAGCGTAGCAATCAGAATCCTTTGATATACAATAACAACTCTTCACCTCAGGCTAGGTTTAAGGGTATAAATGATCCCCAAAATCTCAGTCACATTGGGGTCTGGCTAGATTTCATGGTGACACTGCACCACTGTGAACTCTGACTAGAGTCCTGGCTCTATCCATTGCCCTTTCCCTTTGGTTGAGTCTATCCATCTTCATTCATCATCAGAGCAGCCTCCTTCAGGTAATTATCATCATTAGAAAGCCTTGTGTTTCCTATCCAAGCTAACTACTTTACTCCTGTGTTCTTGTGTGTGCGTGTGTATGTTAGAGTGTCTTTGTATGTTTGAATCCCCAAATAAAATACAGTTCACTGGAAAACTTTGTCTCTATCAATCTATTCCCTAGCCACCTCCGTAAACATAGGATAAAAGATGCCGTAGAAGGCTTGTACTTTAGTAATTCCCTAAGTTCAAGTCCTTCATTACACCACCTTCCACAATGCCTCAGATCTAATGTCATTCTTCAATATTGTGGTGAGGGAGAATAATAACAGTTGTTGTTGTTGTTGCTGCTGCTGCTGCTGCTGCTACTGCTGCTGCTGTATTGTGTGCTTTCAAGTCATTTCCAGCTTTCCCTAAGGCAAACCTAACAAGGGGTTTTCTTGGCAAGTTTCTTCAGAAGGGGTTTTCCATTGCTATCCTCTTAGGCTGAGAGAATGCAACTTGCCCGAGGTCACCCAGTGGGTTTCGTGACTCATGACTTTGTTTTCCAGAGTCAGAGTCCAACCCTCAAACCATTATACCACACAAACCAAAATGAAGGAGAAAAATTTGCCACATTTTTTTCATTTTCTCAAGAATGAGAAAGGAACATCTCAGAAATTTCCTTAAAAATATCTAAAAAACTGAAGGTGTTCTCTAAAACATAGAATCTCTGATAGATGGTAATTCTAACCATGCTCAAACACCTCTAGGGAGTCAACTGTTTTCTGAAGCCATCTGTTCCACTACTGTGTAAGTCCCTAAGCAGTAAAGACAGATCTCTTTCGGCAGGCCTTCTCGGAATAACTTCCCAGCAATGGCGGAGGTTTGCTACCCGCTCCCCAATCTGCCACTGTTTTCATACTGCCCCAAAATATCATTTATTTGTATGTATGTTTAAATTCATTTTAATTCTTTCTTGGTTTAATCTAGTTTTAAGTGGTGGGAGGGTTAGGGTGTGGGATTTGGGAATGTTTTAATTGCTTACTGTTTTTATAATGTTGTACGCAGCCCCGACTGCTGAGCAGAGGAGCGGGTTAAAAATAAAACATTATTATTATTATTATTATTATTATTATTATTATTATTATTATTAGTCCTGTTGTTAAGAAATCTGTATGTGTGGATTAAATCTATTTTCTTCCTATTTCCTACATATGGATCTAGTCCTGCCCTCTGGAACAACAGAGAACAAGTATGTTCCATCTTTTCTGTGACAACCCTTCAGATATTTGAAGACAGTTATTATGTCTCCATTTAGTCTTCTCCAAACTAAAGCATACCCAGTTCTTTCAACCATTTCTCATAGGACTTGGTTCCCAGGCCCTTCACCATCCACTAAATCAAAAAATCAAGAATGATGAAGACACAGGAATCCATGTGCTCGGAGGAAAGTAAGACCATTTCCATGACAACAGCCTAAGAATTATGTCTTCAAAAATGATAAGTTATGGCTTTTCAGAGCCAAGGTGATGAACTAATTTACATAATGGTAGACTGGGGAGAGGCAAACCAAAATCTCCCCTTTTCTCAACAGTATAAACAATACCATGGGAATGCCTCTCTCCTGTCAGCAACATCTTCAGAATGTAATTTAATTTCAGAACAGCTTTCATGTGAACATTTCTGAGAAAACTGGGAAGGAGGCAAATGGTGTGGGTGGGAAGGATATTACTGCATTGTGGCAAAAAAAGGAATTTTCTTCTGTTTTCAGTTGCTTAAAAACAAAATTGTAAATATAGTCACTCTGGGAGTGCTTATTAGATACTCTATAGAGCAAAGCCAGGGGAAATTGTGACCCTCTGGTTTGGATTACTCACTGCTCATGTTAAGTGAAGTCGATGGGAGTCAAACAGGTTCCCCACTCCTTCATTCTGCAGAATGAAAAGCAAGGAAGGAGGTTACTGTTTTAACCCTGTTGAATGCAAGAATGTGTTTTTGGTATGATAAATTAAAAAAAACATTTCAGGCTTTCAAATAAGTAGAACTTATTGGAAATAAGCTAACACAGAGAAACTTCTGTTGGTATTTATCCACTTCGGCATATATTATGAAGGCTTTTTTTTTTTTTAACTTGCAGTGCAACTCCCTAGCACAAGCAGCAACATGACCCCGGGACTTACAACAAAAAAATATAATCAAATCAAGCAAAATTATAACATTTGCCCCTAACTCTTCCTTGATACTCATAACTGCTCCAGGATGTTTGCTACAGTCAGTTCTCCATAGCCACGGATTCTGCACCATCTGTGACTTGAAAATATATATATTTTTTAAAGATCCAAAATTGATTTTGCTGTTTTATATAAGGGACACCATTTTACTACACCATTGTATATACATGGGACTTGAGCATCCTCATAGAATCACAGAGTTGGAAGAGACCACAAGAGCCATCCAGTCCAACCCCCCTGCCATGCAGGAAATCACAATCAAATCATCCCTGACAGATGGCCATGCAGCCTCTGTTTAAAGACCTTCAGAGAAGGAGACTCCACCACACTCCAGGGGAGTGTGTTCCACTGTCAATCAGCTCCTACTGTCAGCAAGTTCCTCCTAATGTTGAGGTGGAATCCACAGGTTTTGTTATCCTGGGGGGGAGGGGGGATCCTGGAGCAAACCCCAAGGGCCCACTAAGTTTACATATTGCTGTCCTCTAGTCACTTGGCATGGAACACCCCTAACATTGCCATACCTACCAACTGTCCTGATTTCACAGGGATGCCGTGGCTAATCCTCTGCTATCCCACTTTTTCAACTGCTTTTAAAATGTCCCTGTTTCTCACTTCTCTTCTCACTTTCCTTCTTCATCCTTGGCTTATTTCATTTGCCACAAACTGAGTTGAAAGTGCAAAAGTAGTTTGCACTCAATTAAGTGGGCTGCACAACTTACTGTGCAAGCCAATTTGCAGTCCAGGACCAAGGAGAAACGGTGCTGATCCTCCCTGGTAGGAATGTCGGCATCTCCATCCCATAAAGCAGTGTACTTTCTGCATTGCCTGGGATTGGGAAAAAAGCCTCAGCCAATGAGTCTGAACCTCATTGTTTTCACTCTGGACAGATAAGGGGCTACTTACGCAGCCGCCTGCCAGTCATCTCAACAATCCTGCTTAGACCTACGTCCCACCCTCCTGGCCTCTTTTCCCTGACTTGATTAGACACTGTTTTTGGTCTTCACTGGGTAGTGTGAATGGTTAATTTGTTATAACTGTGGAAGGGTGACATCATGGGTCCTGGATCAAGGACATCGTTCACCAGTATACAATGGGCACTGGTTACATATGCAAGTCCCCTTATGGAATTCAAGGGATGTGGTGCAGAAACATTGTCACCCAGGTAGGGCAGATGCATTGCCATCACTCCCTGGTGTCAGGGGGTCACACAGGACACTAGCCAGGCAGTTCATCCCATCATCCCTGTTGTCCAACACCAGGCCAGAGTCGAATTCATCAATCAACAACCAGGTTGGTCGATGCCTGGATCTGGACCCATGCACTTGGTCAACCCTGTTTTTAGCTGTAAATAATAAAGTTGTGGCCTTATTTCTCCAATTATGTTGTTATATGTGGTCATTAGGTGCCTTGTGACCTTGCCCTTGGTGACCAATTTATTGTATCATAGAATGTTAGTCTTGAAAGGGAATGCAAGAACCAGCTAGTCCAGCCCCTCCCATGCAGGAATATACAATTAAAGCACTCCTGAAAGAGGCCCATCAGACTTCATTTAAAGCCCTCCAAAATTCTCTGTTGTTTCTTTCCCCTTTAATTTTTACTCAAATGCTCTCAATCTGTTTTCCATACCTTTAAGTCACAGAGAGATCAAAGGTCTGTAAACTATGCCCTATGAGGACCAACTTAGGGAACTGGGTATGTTTGGCCTGGAGAAGAAAAGGTAAAGAGGTGATATAATAGTACTGTTTAAATATCTGAAAGGATGTCATATTGAAGATGGGGCAAGTTTGTTTTCTGCAACTCCAGAGAATAGGAGTCGGAGCAATGGATTAAACTACAGAAAAAGAGATTCCACATCAACATTAAGAAGAACTTTGTAACAATAAGAAGTGTCCAACAGTGGAATAGGCTGCCTTGGAATGTGGTGGAGTCTCCTTTGGAGACTTTTAAACAGATGCTGTATGCTGTCATCTGTCATGAGTGCTTTGATTGTGTATTCCTGCATGGCAAAGGATTGGACTTGATGGCCCTTGAGGTCTCTTTGTTTCTATGGATCTCATCACAGGGTTTTTATTTATTTATTTGGAATATTTATACCCTGCTCTTCAGCTACAAATGCTCTCAGAGCAGCTTACAAATTAGACAGTCCCCTGCCCTCAGGCTTGCAATCTAAAAAGACATGACACAAAAGGAGAAGGAAATGGTAGTGGGGAAGGGGATCAGGTCCAGCACTTCTTCTATCCTTCTGTTCTATTAAGAACAACAAAAAGGGCTTTTTTGGATATGTTCGCAGCAAAAAGA
>CM034712.1:8879757-8891366 GCA_020142125.1 Phrynosoma platyrhinos | reverse complement strand
ACCATAAATAAATAAATAAATAAATAAATAAATAAATAAAAATTTAAACAAAATTAAAAAAATTAAAAAATATGCATGCACACTCTCTCAGACCCAGGAAAGCCATGGCAAAACCCCTGTGGAGATTTTGCAAGAAAACCCCAAGAACAAGTAATAACAACAATAATCAATACCATCATGGCGGGCCATGGCGGTGGGGGGGCCAGCGGGCGACAGCGGCAGGACCGGCCTGGGGCAGGTCCAAAGGCCTTGGGGGGGCATTCGGCCCCTGGACCTTAGGTTGCCTACCCCTGGCATAGACCATGAAAGGCTATGGAATGCCCTTAAAGACATGGGAGTGCCAACACATCTGATAGTCCTGATGAGGAATCTATACTAAGGACAAGAGACTTCTGTCAGAACAGAACATGGAGAAACAGAATTGTTCCCAATTAGCAAAGGGGCCATACAAAGCTGTTTCCTTTCACCTTATCTGTTCAACTTGTATGGAGAATATATTATCTTGGACACAGCAGAAGGAGGAGTGAAAATAGGAGGAAAGAATATCAACAATCTAAGACAGGGTTGGCAACATACAGCCCGCAGGCCAGGTGTGGCCTACGGAGGCTTTGGGACCGGCCTGTGGCCGGTCCTGCCATCTCCGCCACCACTGCCCCACACACCGCCACCGCTGCCATTTTGGCATCCAAAATGGTACCCGCGCTTGTGCACGCATACGCATGGCGGCATTTTGGAACGCCCAACGGCACCAGTGGCGGGCGTATGTGCACAGCAGTGGGTGCCATTTTGGAATGCCCAACAGCAATGGCGCCGTGCAAATTCGCATGCCGATGGCGCCATTGGGCCTTCCCAAATGGCGCTACACAGCATACACATGCACGCGACGTGTATGTGCACGGCGCCATTGGGCATTCCAAAATGGCACCCCCCCATGCGTGCACGCATGCACACGATGTGGCCCCAGCGCCATTCCCCCGGCCCCCCGGCAACAAAAGTTGCCAACCCCTGATCTAAGATATGCAGATGACACCATAATACTAGCAGAAAACCTCACATACCTGGAACACCTACTAAGGAAGATCCAAGAAGAAAGTGCTAGGGCAGGCTTAATGTTGAACATAAAGGAAACAAAAATAATAACCACCGAGGACCTTCACAAGTTTAACCTAGGCAATGAAGAAGTAGAAATACAGTCGGTCCTTGTTATCTGCAGAGGTTTGGTTCCAGGACCCCATCCTCCACCCTGTGGATAACAAAATCCATGGTTGCGCACATCCCATTAAATGCAATGAAAGATTAAAATGGTATCCCTTATATAAAATGGAAAATCAAGGTTTGGAATTTATACTTTTTAAAAATATTTTCAAACAGTGGATGCTTAAATCGATGGATAAAAAAGCCATGGATAAGGAGGGCCAAATGTAGTAAAAGAATTCCTATACCTGGGATCAAACATTGATAGAAATGGGAACTGCAGTCAGGAATTCAGAAGAAAATTAAGAATGGGGAGGGCGGCTATGAAAGAACTAGAAAAGATTCTAAAATGCAAAGATATACAAGTCAGCACAAAAGTTAGAATCATACAAGCCATGATATTCCCTATTAACATGTAAGGATCTGAGATCTGAGAGCTGGACAGTTAAGAAGGATGATAGGAAGAAAATCAATTCATTTGAGATGTGGTGCTTGAGAAGAGTGCTGAGGATCCCATGGACAACCAAAAGGACAAACAAGTGGGTCGTAGAGCAGATCAAACCGGAAACCTCCCTGGAAGCCAAGATGACCAAACTGAGACTGTCATACTTCGCATACATCATGAGGAGGAAGGACTCATTGGAAAAGGCAATAATGATGGGAAAGATGAAGGGGAGTAGGAAGGGAGGAATGCCATATGCCAGATGCATGGACTCTATTAGGAAGAGCACACGTATGGGGTTACAGGAAGTAAGCAGAGCAGTTGAGGATAGAGGGTCTTGGTGATGTCTCATCCATAGGGTAACCATGAGTCAAGATTGACTCGAGGGCAATTAACAACAAACCCAATGTTGATTCCAGTTTTGTTCTCTCCTTCCCTCTATCTAGTGACAACCTAAATCCTATCTTCCTATAGTCCCTCCCTGCAGGGTAGGTAGGGAGAAAGCCCTCTTCCAAAGGAAGAAAAGCAATTTCTACCCTGCCACAGCTGTATTGACCCATGAGGTGGGTAGAGTCAACAAAGAAGAGGATGCTTCAGGTGGAATGGGCCTTTATAGCCTCCTTCAATCTACCCCTGCACCTCAATGTTATAATGAACTTGCCCTAATATTTAACATCTTTTAAACCTCTAATTCTGCCAGGATAGCAACAATGGCTCAACCCAACTGCTACTTACACCCAAGTGTTAGAAGAGGGACTAATAGCCTCGGCAGATGACTAATAAAGTAGTCTCCGAGGCAGGGAAGAGGAGGGGCAGCCGCACGCGTGGCGCTCCTTCCTCCTCCCAAGGTTGCCCTCGGAGCTTCCGGCCCTCCGCATGGCCAGCGCTCCGGGGGCAACCTCCCGCCACAGCGTCCACACACGCTGCGGTGGAAAAGTCAGGGAAAGTGCGCCCTATGCGTTTAGGGCACACTTTCCCTTATTTCTGAAAGGAGTGCCAATTTAACGCTCCTTTCAGGGACGCCGCCAGTGCGCCAGGGTGCGGGTGCCATGGTCCCGCAGCGCACCATCCCAGGGCGCCCTGGATGCCCTGGTCTGCTTCCCCCCTAAAATGGACCACATATACCAGATTAATAGAGTTTGCCTCAAGGTAACAGAAGTACATGAGATCTGTTTCTCTAAATACACAACACATCAAGAGCTCTACCATTGGCAACCACCTCTACCATTGGCAACCTGTAACTGGAGATCCAGAACACCATTATTTCATAGATATTATTACTATATTTTCATGGCAATAAAGAAAGGAAAGTACTTGTGAGATTTTTCTGCCTCAGGTGCTGAAATAACTTCAGTGGCCTAAAATACAGTGAGTCTTGACATTAGAGAAGACAGAGTGCCATTTTCTGTAAAAATCACTTTGCTCATCCCTCCTTCCACTATCTCATGTTCCTTCTCCCAGAAAACTTATTAGACATTTTGTTAAGCTTAAAGATGATTTGAATGTGATGTTGGCTGTGTATGACACATTTTTTAGAGTCCTTACCTGGCTTGAAGCTCTACATCAGTAAAGCAGCCAGCATTTATAAGGTCTGCATAGATACTTCTGGTGTACTTTGTACACTGAACATTTTCAAAGCTTTTTTAAAAATGTAACTTTTAGCAGCAATTAAAGGGATGCATGTGCATTTTCTCCTCCATATACATTATTCACTTTCTTGGATTGAAGCTTTTTGCCTTCTATCCACTGGCAAATGGCAGCTCTACCAAATGCCAGTACAAAGGCCAATAAGTCATTTTAATGAATCCATCACTGTACAGATGGCCTTTGGATATAAATGCCATTGGTACCAAATCATGAAGACTGATGGATTGTATTAAGGAAGTGTACAACTTTCCATTTGGCATGGTAATTGGATTCCCTACCCTACCCCTGCTCTTCATTAAGGAAAATGGGTAGACAGATTTGTCACTTAACAAGTTCCTTTCCAAATTAAAAGAATCAATAATATTCTGCTCTTCAATTGAGAATTGTTTTTAGCATATTAATATGACTAGAAAATATACTTTAAGTGTATGCACTAAAATGTATTACACTTTTTCTAAATGTTAGGTTCCCATTACATTTGGATAAGAATCCTATGTGAAAAGTTTTTAGTGTGCTTGGTTTTTGTGAGAAAAGAAAGGAATGCTACTATGAACTTGTAGGACAAGATGTTTGTTTGTTTAAAGGAATTATATGCTTCTAGTCAGTAACCGAAGTTCCCTGGATGTCTTTAAAGAAAATAAATGTGAATAAAATTTATTGAAGGCATGCAAGAGTAAGAGCTGTTTGACAGTGGAAAACACTGGCCGGAAAAGTGGTGGAGTCTC
The DNA here is from genome assembly GCA_020142125.1 of Phrynosoma platyrhinos. Taxonomy (NCBI): domain Eukaryota; kingdom Metazoa; phylum Chordata; class Lepidosauria; order Squamata; family Phrynosomatidae; genus Phrynosoma; species Phrynosoma platyrhinos. The sequence goes on along the minus strand of CM034712.1, from coordinate 8,887,358 downwards.
CTTCTTTGGAGGTTTTTAAACGAAGACTGGATGGTCATCTGTTGAGGGTGCTTTGATCGTGTACTCCTGCATGGCAGGGGGGTGGACTGGATGGCCCTTGAGATCTCTTTCAACTCTATGATTCTATGAATATTGTAATCCTATACACAGTTTCTTTGGTGTGGGTCAGTATGGGGAGAGGCAAAAAAATTACACAATGCAATTTTTTTCCCATTCCATGTCAAAAGGAGTCCTCTTTATTCAACACTGACAGTGGGAGAGTCTCCTCCAGAGTATCTGAAGGCAGCAGTGTAGCTTAGGAAATAATAGGCAGGCCACATAGCAACATGCAATGTTCTCCTCTTCCATCTTGTTGCCCCCTCCTATGATTTCACTCTGCCTAATGGTAAAGACAAACCTGGGGATGGATAAATCTGCAAGTTTCACTTTCTCTCTCATTCAATTTGCTTTTTAAATGTCAAATTTTGCAGCTAATTTTAGAAGAAATTTGCAGAATTCTAGTTTGTTTTAGAATCAGCATAGTGTAGTAGTGTGACTGTTAGACTATGATTGTGGAGACTAGGGTTCAAGTCCTTGCTTGACCATGGAAAGCCATCAGTGACCATGGACAAATTACATTCTCTCAGTTTCAGAGGAAGGAAAAGGGAAAACCCCTTTGAGCAAATCTTTCCAAGATCACCCCAAGATATCACTATTTTTTTTTTTACAACCCTTCTTATTGTAAGCCTAAGTAATTTTTTACTTATGTCAACCCTAAGGCAAACCTATCATAGGGTTTTCTTATCATGTTTCTTCAGAAGCAGTTTGTCATTGCCATCCTCTGGGACTGAAAGTGTGAGGTCACCCAGTAGATTTTTATGCTCAAACAGAGACTCGAACCCTGATCTCCAAAGTCATAGACCAATACTCAATCTGCTATACCACACTGGCTGTCCATGGTCACTATAAGACACACAACAACAAGCTTTTTTAAAAAAAACATTTCATTCACTTGTTCTATCCACAATTCAATAGGCCCAGCTGCTGAACATTTTTCTAAGCATTTTATATGTATTTTTGATAGTATAATTTTCTCTCTCTCATTGATTAAAGGTTCTTTGTGCACATGTTTCTTTGCATGCATTTTCTTCCTGTCTTTAGATCAGGAACATTTATTGGTTACATTTTGGATCCTAGATTGTTTATAAGTGATGAAATTTCCAATTACAAATGGCTTTCAGGTTAGTGCTGGGTTCAGAAAGTGCCAGTATATCTCTCTCTGAATTGAAATAGACATGGAATAAACCAGCAGTCTGGCTGAGCAATGTATTTGACCTGCTTTGTCATAGTGAGGTGTGATGCCATGGCCCCTCTGGGTATTGGTTTACCTGTTCTGCTGTCACAAAGGACTTAAGTAGGTGTTCCAGTGTTGGGAGAATCAGAACCTGAATTCATTGACTCAAATTCAGTCAATGAGCAACTTCAGTTTTGTTGTTGTTGTTGTTTTGTGCCTTCAATTCATTTCTGATGTATGTCAGCCCTATCACAGGGTTTTCTTGGCATGTTTTGTTCAAATGAGGTTTGCCATTGCCTGCCTCTGCAACTGAAAACAGGTGACTTACCCAAGGTCACTCAGTGGGCTTCAAGGCCAAACAGAGAATCAAACCAGTCCAGATTAAATGAATTAAATTAATCCAAATATTGAATTAAATATTCAATATTTAATATAATAATAATCATAATCATAATATAACAATAACAATAATAACAACAATAATAACAAATATTTTAATAAATAATAAAAATTATTTAAATAATAATTTTAAATATTGAATAAAATATTTGTATATTTAATTAAATGAACACAAATATTGTCCAGATGCCATGAACTTGAAAACAGCACTTTTGAAGAATACAGATTGGGACTGAGTACTTACCCTTGGTAGTTACAAACAGAAAATATTTCCTCCTTAAGATATTTGATGGGCCCACAAACTAATTGGTTAGGGCTGTTAGACACAGAGGACATTTTGTTTTAAATCTGATGTTATATCATAAAGAAAAGAGGTCCTGAAATGTCAACTGTGTTACCTATAATCTTCTAACCAGTTTCTCCAGAGTATTTCTACAATCAATTACTTGTTTTTGTATGAAGACAGGTTTTTTAAATTCTCTTCACAGCAACATTATTGTCTCATGCTATAAATTGTGTCCTGTGAAGTACTGCAATAGCTGCTGAATGGGCTTTTAAAACAGCCAGGCAATCCCAAAGAGAAGCCAAAAGGATGAAATAACCATATAGTAAAAATACTTTATTGGCAGCACCGTGGCCTTTGCAAATCAAACATGACATCATAAAGGGTCCAACAACATGTCCACCTTTTGCAGACAGTTAGCACAGCATCTACAACCAGGAACTATTAGTGTTCAATGAAGCAATCACAGATTAATTCATGGCTGTTTTCCTGTCCCATCTTGCAAACAGAATCATGTGCTTTTGGTTCTTTCATAAAGGAAGAGGATAAATCCACAAAAAATAAAATGAAGCCGCAAACAGAATCATGTGCTTTTGGTTCTTTCATAAAGGAAGAGGAGAAATCCACAAAAAATAAAATGAAGCCAAATACAAAGTGTATAATGTTGCTAAAGGTGTCATAAAAGTGCTATTAATTTTTAGTTTGAAGACCAGATGGATAGAAGTGGTTCATTCAGCCATGTGCAATTTTAAAAAATTAGATTATGCTATTTCAAAAACCACAATCCAATTTAATACATAAAATGTAAATTATAGCACTATATAAAATAGTTGAGATACTTGAAAAATAAAAATGATTTTGAATAATGTAAGAACAACTTAAGAAACCAACAAAAGAAACACAGCCTAACTCTTATCCAGACTTTGGAAAAAATACTTTTAAAAAACAACAGCCTCAATAATGAAAATATAAACCCACCATCCTATCGACGATTGGGCAAGCAGTCTGACTCAATAGAATCCTGCCCCTTGTGTAAAATCTATGGTGCAGTATGAAAGTTTATGAAATGTGTAAATCAGGGGTAGGCAACCTTTCCCCTTTAAGGGCCGAGGGACTCAGCTCCCATAATCCCAGGAGCTATTAGCCAACATGGGACTATTGGCCAACATGGCTGAGGCTTCTGGGAGCTGAAGTCCCTCGGCCCTTAAAAGGGAAAGGTTGCCTACCCCTGGCGTAAATGAACTACTAGCTTTGTCACGTTGTATGTCTTTGTCACGTTGTATGCTCACATGTGTACATGCACACATGTATATATCCACATGTGCTGCATGGAAATTTTGTGGAACCTTTTCTGGCCCAGGGCAAAGAAGAATTCACACTTCATGAGAGGAAATCTCCCTGTGGTCCTAAAGTCAGTTTCCAGGGGAAACTGCAGAAATTTAACTCCTAAATGGGCTTTGCTGGCCAGGGTCTGGGGGCAATAGTGGTGCTTCCCCTCCGTGGGGATAGGTTCTTCTTCTGAACAGGCAGTGACCTGCTGCTATGCTGGGGAGCAGGAAGGCCTCCACCAATGATCTTGAACCTGCCACCAGCTCATTGGTCCTTTGCCTTGCTGGAGGCAGGCACTCTGGTCCTCTTGCTGGTCAGGCAGGGAGGCATTTATGCTGCTGCATGGCCAACAGACCTGCTTTGACCATCAGCCCACCCACCTTCCCTTCTTGCACAGTTCCTACTGGATTCTCTGTTTCTTGGCTCTGGGCTGGCCCAGGGGAAATATTTTTCTCTCTGTTGCCTGTTTTGTTTTGTCTTTCATCACAACTTCAGTGGAGGGTGGCAGCATGGGTTCTGGGATCTGGGATAATATTCACCAGTGTCCTGTGGGCATTGGTATTTACCTTTTTGGGACTCAACGGGGTGTGGTACGGAAGGGGATCACCCAGGCGTTGGTGGGTGACTTTCTAACACTATTAATTTGTTAAGCCAAGTACCTAGTAATGTCTTTCAGGAAAATGGGTTGGATATGCAGCTGTGTCATTGAATTTTTGAGCCTTATTGCATGAGAAAAGAAAGCCGAAAGAGAGTAGCAGATTAGCAGCTTTCTCCATGCCTCTCCACATGCTCTCAAAGCACTTCTGTTCTCTTCCTAAGGGAGACAAAAATAAAAGTGTGTCCATCTTAGAGGACCTGTCTAACTTGAAAGGTCCCTATTTTACCCCCAAAACATATTAAAGACCCCAGACCCACAGCTAATTTCTTTGGGGGAGGGATCTGCTTCCATCTCTGTTTCTTGCTTCTGGGACCTGAATGTCTGTTGCTGACACAATGCTGAAATCCCGTCCTAGGCTTTGGCTAGCTCCTTTTAAGCTAAAATCTCCAAGGCTTTTAAATCAAAGCCCATCTGAAATCACTTTTCAGATTCCACAGAAGTCTAAAATCACATTAGCCAGAGAATCACATTGACTTATTCCCTTTCTTGATATGCTGGCACAGAGGACTTCAATTACTTCACTCCCCCTCTCTTTGCTACTTCAGCTAGAAGTAAAACAACCAACCGGCTCCTCTCCAGGAAAGCCTAACAAGACTCAGGAAAAGTAATCCCTGTTGTCCTTAAATTGGTTTTTCAGGGAGAATTTTATCTGCACACTGACACTCCACTTCCTCCCACTTTTTCTGGTGTTTATATGAGTGCCTTAGGGAAAGACCTCCCCTGCTTTTGGTGAACCTCTCATTTTAAGTTAATGTCCTTCTCACCTGACAGCCCTGGAAAGCCTTACACTGAAAGTGACACAGCCAACTCCATGACTCTGCTTATGAATGACAGGTTGGTTTCTTTCTCAGATTTTATGACATGCCTTCTTGATAAGCATTCCATAATTTTCTTGGGATGATCTTATACATAAAGCAGCTGGCAAGTGCAAGTTTATTATCCTGGCTGTGGTACATTGCATCAGGAGGAAATGGAATTTCTCTGAACCCTTGGTAGAATTGTTGGAGGCACATAGAGCCTTTGCAGACTGCTAGAAATAGTGCAAATTGAGTCCACTTTAAGTGCCCTGGCTCAGTGCTAGGGAATCATGGGAATTGTATGTTTTTTCTGAGACATTGAGCCTTCTCTGTCAGAGAGCTCTGGTGCCACAAAAAAGCTAGTTCCCATGATTCCCCAGCACTGAGGGGGGTTGCAGACTGCCAGAAATAGTGCAAATTGAGTCCACTTTTAGGGTTAGGGTTAGTGCTAGGGGATCATGGGAACTGTATTTTATTGTGGCACTAGAGCTCTCTGACAGAGAAGGCTCAATGTCTTAGAAAAAAACCAATTCCTATGATTCCCTAGCACTAACCCTAACCCTAAAAGTGGACTCAATTTGCACTATTTCTGGCAGTCTGCAACCCCCCTGAGTCAGGTCAGTTAAAGTGAACTCAATTTGCACTATTTCTGGCAGTCTGCAAAGGCCCTTTCTTATGCAACAGATAGACAGAGGAGAAGGAGCTGGATATCAAACCAAAATTGTTCTTTACATTGCCGGGAGGGCAGGGGGAGACCTTCCACTTCCTTTTTAAAAAATGGGAATTGAAGCATTTTAAAATCTTACTTGTTACATATTCACATCCTACTGTCCATGTGAAGTCATGCCAAAATAGGTCTGTATGTGACAATTCTGTATCAGCTGTTCATTTGTAAAATTACAACATTTGAAGTTGAAAATTTTCTGATGACTGGTTCAAAATATGTTACATTAAAAGTTTTCCTCACTCCACAGATAGGGCAGAGAATTTCAAGAAGCTATCTGTGCACAATTCTTCTTTTGGTGAAGGATGTATACATCTCCATGAATTTCCACCCTTTCTCACCACCACATCCAGTCCATGTGGTTAGAGAATGAGATCCACCAGTGTAATCCACTAGAGTTGGTTTCACCCAGTGCAGTAACTCATGGTGTCACACACACCCATTGACCTCCTGCCACATACCATACATACAGAATCCTTTGTAATGTTTTTTGTACTAATGTTACTCATATACCACTGAATCTAATGGTAATAGTTGTGACAAAAACAACTGGCAAAATTGAAATGATCATTAAATTATAATATCATATGCACAGAATATATGTGGTTACATATACATAGGAGGGATGCAGACCATTACTTTAGGCTGGCCTGGAGGTGGAGTTGGGGTGGAGTGACCACACGCCAGTCACCCTGACTCAACATGGGGTGCAAAAGAGCTGCAGCGGCAGCTCTAAGGGAGGCTTTTGCCGCCCCCAAAAGAAGCGGCATTTGCCTGTTGTTTTGGAGGCAGCAAAAAGGAGGATCGGGGCTACAGTGTGTGGTTGCTGCACCCCTGATCTGCCACTTCCAGGGACAGCACAGAGCTGTCCCTTATGGGCTGTCTGCATCGGCCCATAGTTTCATTAAAGTGAAAATTTGGTAAAATGAGAAGAAAACTTTATATATATATATATATATATATATATATATATATATATATATGTGTGTGTGTGTGTGTGTGTGTGTGTGTGTATTAAAAAAACTAGGTTCTCTCCTTTCTCCTCCCATTGAACCTCCACTCATACCATCTCTTCAGCATTTTAAAGACATACAGGCAAATGCCACAGCCTGTGTCTCCCAAAATGCAGATGTTTGAGGAACAGTGGTGTCACACACCCCCATTAGAGTGTCACCTGGTGGGGTCCACACACCCCGCACTCCATAGTGATGCCACTAAGATCCATCCCTTTGTTTGCTTATATTTTTTCCAAATGTGTGCACATTTGTGTGCATGATTGCATCTGCTGCTTAAATACGTGCCCTTGTAGTAATACAGGATGTAACCTAGTGTAATCAATAGATGACAGTATCCAGGATACAAGAGATAATGCAGGAAACCAAATGTAGATGCATTAAAATTCTGTTAAACCAAACCTTTTGCATGTTAACTATTTGTTTCAGGAGGTCCCTTAATTGGGATGTGTTGTACTGAATTTTTATCACCATTATTACTATATCACAACAGCTTTTAAAAACATTTTAAAACTAATATAGTTAATATAGTATATATTATAAAGCTGATGAGGCATTCTCCCTCCATTCCAACTGCCACTGCTGTGGCACTCACAGTTGCTTTGCAGGCTTGGGCTATAAAACCAGGACCTAACAGGGCTCTGCTGCAAAACAGATCCCATCACAGAAGGAGGACGACAGTGACAATATGAAGGTTTAATTACTTCTTGCTCCATATCAGTCTTTAATAATAATTTATATATTTTTGCTAAGCTTTTACCTTTATTTGATTGGTGTATTTCATAAAATTCTCCTTCGTTATCTTGAAAACCTGCCATTTTTAAATCTTTTCTGAACCTTTCTGCCAATTGCCTGTATGGAAACCAACTTTTTCTAGTAATGATTCTCTTGGAGTTATCTGCCATTTCTCTTCTTTTAATTCCAGTATATCCCTATATCGTATCCAGCCTTTATCACTTATTGTCTCTCTTTTGATGAATGCCTCGTGTGGGGAAATCCAAAGTGGAGTTTTATGGTAAAGTTTATTTTTTGTATTTTAACCAAATTTGTAAAAGAGGTTTCCTTATGTAATGGTTCATGAATTCTTTGTGTAATAATAATAATAATAATTTTTATTTAATACCC
>CM034712.1:8855305-8870158 GCA_020142125.1 Phrynosoma platyrhinos | reverse complement strand
CCACTCATGAGACTCATCCCACCAGGTTTCAGTGATGCCTATTATATTGTACTTGCTTTGTTGTGCTAGGAGTTCAAGTTCATCTTGTTTATTTCTCATGCATTAGAGTAGAGATATCTAAAAGCATGTGTCCTCCCCATTTGCTGCCTGTGTGAGGATTTTTGCCTCCCACTGTTCGGCCCTTCCATCATTTCCCGTGTTCCCTGTATAACACTTTGACTATTATCTCCAGCCCATGATGTACTCCTTCCTTTCAAGATATCTTCCAAGATATCATCTCCCTCCCCCACATGACTCAGTTTAAAGTCCTCCTGAACAAATGTTTGAGACTATTGGCAAAAATATTTCTGCCAACTGGTGTGAGATGCAGCCCATCTCTTGCCAGAAGCCCACCCTCATGGAACCGCAACCCATGATCCAAGAATCCAATCGTTCTTAGCGGCACCATCTACGGAGCCAGTTATTCACATCTGCTATTTTTCCTCTCTCTTCCTGGACCATACCCTTCAACTGGGAGAAGAGATAATAACTTGTGCATTCAGTTCTTTCAGCTTCCTACCCAAAGCCTCATAATCCTTTCTGATATTCTGAAGGCTATGCCTTGCAGTATTATTGGTTCCCACATGGACCAAGAGGAAGGGGTAATCATCAGTAGGCTTGACAAGTCTTGTCAGCCTCACTGTCATATTACAGATCTTTGCCTCAGGGAGACAACACACCTCTCAGGACATCTTGTCAGGCCCACAAACCACTGTTTCTGTACCCCTCAACACGGAGTCCCCCACCACCACCACAGTGGCTGATCCCTGTTGTGGTACTCTCAGGGTCCCCTGCACTGCCCCTGAGGACCATCCCTGCTGCTCTTCCTCTTCATCTTTGATAAGGGAGACAGCTTCAAATTGATTCTGTAGTGCAAGCTCCCAGAACAATCCCTGGTTTCCCTACTTCCATGTGTGACATCCTCTAGCTGTCTAACTCCTGTATGTGTGAAGCGGCCTCCTCCCCAACAACTTCCCCTGTGTGGTCCTTGTCCAAGACCATTTATTCTGTTCTGTCCAGGAAAACTTCTTGCTCCCAAATGTGGTGAAGTATAGTTACCCAGGCCTCCAGCTGCTGAACTTTCTCTTCCAGGAGGGCTACCAACTTGCACTTGGTGCAGATGAAGTTCCCCACATCTCTAGGCAAGAAGACAAACATCCCACAAATGTTGCAGGTGACTACTGCAGCTCCCTCAGTGTCCATATTGAGAAATCTCAATAAACAATAAAACATCAGGATCATTTTTAGGAAATTTAAGCGATAGGTTTGTTGACTCCACCAGAAAGTTGGCCATTAACCTGGTAATATATGGGTTCCAATCTTCCAATAAGAATTCCACTGATAACCTATCCAAACAGATATTCATTTCTGATAACCTCCTTAACAATTTTCTCTAGGGATTGTGTACAATGAGCAAAACAATACAATATGATGGAGAACATCAGGAGCTTGAGCACAGTGACATGTACGATTCAGAAAAAGGGTCTGTAGATATCTGCCCCTAGTCACATCTGAGGGATGTACATTCAACCTTGCAAGTAGAAAGGCCTTCATCAACACCAGCAATGAAAGGGTTTGAAAATAGTCTAGAATCCTATTTGGCAAGGGTTGGGGGGGATACCAAGCACCAATGGGGATCCTAGGAGGTGTTGGGTCCAAGGGTTTCTACATGCATACATGGTGGGTTTTTCTTTTTGTTCAGAAATTTTGGGGTGAAATAATTAGAAAGATTAATAAAATAATAGACAAGGATGTTAATTTGAGCATAACATTAAATTTGAAGAATAAGACAATGAATAATAATGAAGAAAAAGCAGTAAAGTATATATTAAAATCAATACAAGCTGTGATAGTATCGGGATGGAAAGAAAGTAAAAATTGGAACTTGAACAAAGTAGAGAAGTATTTGGCAGATAACTTACTGTTCAATATTATTAGAGATAGAAGATTAAAATATGCTGGAGAAAGGAGGGAAGAAGCTTGGAACTTGGGTTGAGAAATTATGCTTGAATTTTAAATCCATATCCCACATATTGAATGTAAGTTTCTAATTGTAAATAATGTACAGATTTTAATCTCTAATAAGCCGTAGATGAGAGGGAGGGAACATGTAACACTGTTTGTATATATGTTTAAATAATTCAATAAAAATGTAAATAAAAAAAACATAACATTCCTTAAGATATTTAAAGACAACTATCATTCCACCTCTCAGTTGTCTCCAAGCTAAACATACCCTATGCCCTCATAAGCCTTTGTTTCTAAACTTTTGGTCATCTTGGTTGCCCTTCTCTTGATACGTTCCAGCTTGTTGATATCCTTTTACAACTGTGATGCCCTGAACTGGAAACAGTATTCCAAGCAAGATCTGACCAAAGCAGAATAAAATGGCCTTTTCCCTAGACAGTCTCATATAACTAAAATGAGACATCATGTTATTATTATTATTATTTGGAGTATTTATACCCCATTCTTCAGCTACAAAGGCTCTCAGTGGCTTACAAATGGCTGATTAGACAGTTCCTTGCCCTCAGGCTTACAATCTAAAAAGACATGACACAAAAGGAGAAGGGAATGGCAGTAGGGAAGGGGATCAGGTCAAGTTCAAAGCTGAATCCAGGAGTACTCCCAAACTGCAAACCTGCATCTTTGGGGGAAGTGTGACCCCCATCTAACAGAGGCTGAATCCTTATTTCCTGATCTTCTTTCCAACTGACCTGGAGCACCTCTGTTTTATATGGATTAAGTTTCAACTTGTTTGCCCTCACCCAGTCCATTACTGATGACAGATACTGGTTTAGGACCAGGACAGCCTCCTTGGATTGGGGTGGAAAAGTGTAGTAGAGTTGAGTGTCATATTGATGACATTGCACCCCAAAACTCAGACAACCTGTCCCAGTGCCTTCATGTATATGTTAAATAGCATAGGGGACAACACAGAATCCTAAGGGACCCCACAGGCCAGTGGTTCAAGCAGGAGTCCCTTAGCACCATATGGCCATATCAGGAGACGTCATGACTGACTAGAAAAGACAATAATGCTTAATAAGGTTGGTCTGTAGGAAAAGAGAAACACCATATTATAGATGGATAGACTTGATCAAGGAAGCCTCAGCTCTGAGTCTGCAAACAACAAGTCTGTTGTTTGAGATCTCTCATTCATAGGGTCATCATAAATTGATGGCAGTTAACAACAACAATGCTTTTTTTTTAGTTTGAACACTATCATCCTTTTGATGCAGCCCAGAATCACTTGGATGGAGGACAGGCTAGCAGCCTCTAGCTTTATTGGTGCCCTCATTCTCTATGAGCTGATGAATAGGGGGTTATGCACAGGGAGAATAAACAGGGACATTTTATGGCAGTGTTTAATGAGGGAGCTTGAGGGGTAAGCCAGTATCATCACCTCAAAAGGACAAAGAAATGTGAATGCTGAAGAATTTGCTGCATTGACCTGTAGTATTTGTGCCACTTTTTTCTGTCTGAGGATATGGGATCTATACCCAAGCAAGTACACATTGATTACCCATTTGAAAAAGAAGAAAAGGCACAACAGCCTATCCACACTTGAGTTCATCAGGGAAGATTAAGTGTTTTGGACAGAGAATAAAAGGCTCTCCTGGAAGAGCAAGCGAGAGTGGATACCTCTAGAGAGCAGGAGGATTATGAAATGCAGGAAACAAGCACTTCAAGTTCTATCTTCTAAGCAACAGAAAACAAGCTTGCCCAATCTTCCACAAGACAGCCCTCTAGATATTTAAACATCACTATTAAATCATGTCTCATCTTCTCTTCTGCAAGCTAAACATTCTCAAGTCCCTCAAAACATTCCTCATTGAGCTCAGTTCTCCAATCTTTTACCATCTTGGTGATCTGGGAACTCTATCCACAGTCAGAGCTCATAAAGTTATATTTTGAACAGTTTTTCCCCAGAATCCCTCAGCCAATATAGACAGTCTGGATAGGAGTATGCCAGAATCAGGACTAAACCTAATTATTCTGCTGTTTGAAGCAAAGGATAAATGGGTCCACTCCCGTTATTCCACATACAGGAGCCACCCTGCATAGTTGCTCAGTTTTACTTCAGTAGTGGCAATGGAGAAGCATCCTCCAGTTACACCTGGAAATGGTAAGGCACCTATAGCTCTAGCCTCCAATGTCTCAATGGTAGTACTCCCAACTCTCACTTTCTATCAATACAAAGGGTAAAGGTGAAGGTAGTCCCTTGACATGAATATCTAGTTGTAACCAACTGTAGGGGACAGTGCTCATCTCTGTTACTAAGCCAAAGAGCCAGCATTGTCTGAGGACTGCTCTGGTAGTCATGTGGCCAGCATGACTACACTGAATGCTGTTAGCTTCCCACCAAAGTGGTACCTATTTATCTACTTTAATTTGCATGTCTTCAAACTGCTAGATTGGCAGAAACTGGAACTAGTGACAGGAGCTCACCTCATCATGCAGCACTTGGGCCTCAAACTGCCAACTATTGGATTTTCTAATTGTCAGAACTGGCATCTTAACCACTAAGCCACTGCATCTATCAATACTTTGTCTTATTGTAGGGCCTTGATAAGAGATTCAGCATGGTGCAATGGTTTGAATCCTAGGGCAGAAAACTAAATATAACTTTATAGACATATAAAGACCTGGTGGGATGATTTCCATGATTGAAATATTATAATTGAAGGGCATAACTCATTCAAAAAGAATAGATGTGGCAGAAAAGGAGAGGAAGTAGTATTATATGTTAAAAAGAAATGCAGCTGTACCATGACAGTAATCAGAGTGGACCAGTTGAAAGCATTTGGCTAACAATAAAAGGAGAAATAATGGGCCTCCTTCCAGTTTGAAACACAGCCATTTGAGAACAACTCTTTGAGCATGGTTTTCCAACCAATTATGGATCAATCTAACATCTAACAAACCCATGCTGGTTCCTACTGATCACTGCATTGTCATCAATAGCAGGCTTCTGTATAATCTAACTTTTCTTCCTGGTATTGAGGTCAGGCTGACTGGTCTATAGTTTTGTGGACCTTACTTTTTAGCTTCTCCATTCTTCTGGTACCTCAGCTATTCTCCAAGATTTCTCAAAAATGAGGGCAAGTGATGCAGAGAATATATTTGAACCTGTTTAGATTATCTAGGTGATTCCTAACTTCTTATCTTGATTTGCAATCCCAATCCCTTGTCATAGTCTCTGCTGCTGCATGGAAATCCACAGTTTTCTTTTTGGAAGAAAACTGAAGATAATACATATTAAGTAGTTCTATCTTTTCATTGTGATCTATATTTTTGTTGGATCTTGCTTGCCTAGCCAATCTGGGTTCATTCTGAGCTTTAGCTTTTATTTGTGCTATTCCTGCAAGCTTGAACTATACATCTTTACTTTTCTTTGCTATTCTGTCCTTCCTTCCATTCTTTATATATATACTTTTTTTTCTTTTCACTTTCTCCTTGAGTTTGCTGTGCAACCAAATTGGCTTTTTCAAATGCTTCCCATTTTTTCTTCTTCCATGGGATTGTTTGTGGAGATCAGAGGACTTTCCACTTGGTCTGATGGGCCAGGCACTGTTATATGATGGAGACAATTGCAGAGGCTGTTTAAGTCTGTTGCCCCTTAACATGGTGTTTTCAATGGATTTCAGTGACTCACCCACATGACCACAGTGCAGTGTGGATTTTGCTGATTATCTAAGGGCCAGGTAGGACTCTCCCTCCCCCCAATTATCTGGGCTTTTTTGCATGCCCCATACTGTATCTGTTGGGACTTGGACAGTTAGCTTGAGGTGGTGTTAATAAGTAGGTCTCCTTTGGTGGTAGTGGAGGAGAAGATATTGCATCAGTGTGCACCTTGGCATCCCATTGTGGCAAAGGGTTGGCCTCTGGAGCTGCCCCACAAGGCATGGGGCACAGGACTGGGGTGTGTAAGAAGGAGTCTGCTCTTGAGGCTGACTTAATGTTTATTCTCTGTTATAAAGTCATGGGGCTTGGGAGGGAGCCCTCCAGGTTTGACTTTCCAAAGATGAACATCCAAGATAACAACCAATCTCTTTGGATTGCCCTCAGGATCTTGTGTTTCACCCAAGGGATGACTGGGGAGATGCCGTAAGGTGACATCTGGGCTTTAGCTGGTCGCTGCACCAGTTGCTCCCTGCTTTTTTCTCAGTTTGCTTATTCCCAGGCCTCAACAGTTAAATAGGCTATAGGTCAATAAAATGGTCCTTGTCTAATCCAACTAACTGTGTGTGGTCTCGTTATTTCATGGTAGGTCAACAATATAGGAAAGATATTAACATAGCACTTTTGAATTCCTAGCCCTACCATTTTTGTACATGAGAAGCTTCATTCTCAGAGCTACTCTGATAAGTCACGAGGCCCTAATGCATCAGATAGAGCAATTAAAATCCAATGCCAAATTTTGCATAGTTTAGCCTGAATTACTTATTTTTTAGATATGTTAAATGAGAAGCCTGAATCCCTTATCATGTGTGACAATCTTTTTAAAGTACAAGTAGAAAATGTCTTTTTTTCTGATGGCTCCTCAATTATTGTAAGTAATAATCTCCTCACCTAAGCCCAGGCACAACTCATAAACTCATGTAAACTAAAACTTTGCTTAGTGGCTCCTGTCCTTCACTAGATCTGTAAAGAAAAAACTAATTCTTTCTCAGTGTTTCAGTGTGGAAGAAGGGCAGAAAAGACTGGGGAACAGGCATCCTAAAATAAGTGAGGAGTGAGAACATATGAACATATAAATAAAAATTAATAAATGTGGCCTCCAAATGTTGCTGGACTCCAATTCTCAACAGCCCTAGCAAGCATAGCATGATAATATTGATGGGAGTTGCACCCCAACAATATCTGGAAGGATGCACAATGGCCCACCCATGTTGTAAGGACAGGGCTCTTTGCCACATCTGGTAGGATAGACTATGAACAGCAATACAGTGAAAGAACGAAGTCTGAAGAGCAGAAGCCTGGAGAAAAATTAGGATTAATTAGAAAAACAGAAGATAAAGCTGGAAAACAAGCCAAGGAGTCAAGGGCAAACCCAGGAACATATCCAAGCTGAAGCAGACTGTATTACTTAAGTAAGGGAACTAGTAAACATAAAATCTTGTTATATTCCTTCCTATCCAGAAGCAGCCAAAGGGTAATCTGGGCAGAAGGCTGTCACTTATACATTGCTGAAAAGAAAAAAACAGCCCCACAAATCTAAGATGATAAAAATGCACAGCATAAAATTTTTCATAACCTATAATAATAATAATAATAATAATAATAATAATAATAATAATAATAATAAAATTTATTTATATCCCGCCCTTTAGAAAACCAATCAGGGCAGCTCACAACCATAAAATCTTACATAATATCCCAAAGCCAACCCTCCCCCCCTTAAAACAGTATTAAGTCCATAGAATTAAAACCACAGTTCAACAATTAAAACAATTAAAATACTTAAACAATTTTCCAAAAAGACAATATTTGTATATGTTAATTTAGAAATGATAATCAGTGGCATCATTAGGGGGTACAGGGGTGCAGACCACACCAGCTGACACCCTAGCAGGGGGTGAACATCTATTGGGCTGATACAGGGCTGCTGGGTGAAAGAGAAGGGAATTGCATCCCTTTCTCACTTGTCCAGCAGCCAAGCCAGACCCCAAATGGCCCTCTGGAGGCTGTAGCACTGCCCCCTCCAGCAGCCCAGGACAGTGCCTTCTGTTTGGGTCCCAGCATGGCAGCAGCCACGCTGGACCCCAAACAGCCCTCTGGAGATCATGGCAGTAAAAAAAAAAAAAAACTATTCCACCCTTGTACCAGGTGATACCAACCCTAGAGATGCTACTGATGACAGCTACCATTTAAACAGAAATACAAGATTTCTGTCATCATAACAGAAGGGAAGTTATCCAGTTATTAACTTCTAATGGGCAAATTTTGAAGGGCAAATTTGGTTCTTTATTTTTAAAGCTGATAAAAATACATTTATCAGACTAAACTCACTTCCAATAGAGGACTGCCCTTAGATTTCCCTTCAAACAAAAGGCTTTGTTCTATAAGACAAGATAACTGGCCATTAAAACTGGGCAAAGTCATTCTAGCAGATTTTTCATGAACAACCTGCAATGACACTGCTTGCCACATGTGGCAGCAGTTCATGACATTCTGCATTTGATACCCTCCATCCACATTCTATTATTTTACTCATAGAGAACAAAAGGGATATTCCACAGTACTAAAGACCTTGGGACTAGAGGGTCTGTCCACACATAAACAAGGGACAATATATTGAAAACAAAAGGCAATGGCAGCACCAGGAAACAAAGTGGATGCGCTCTGAAGGGGCAATTGGTGTTTCAGAGGGATGGAAGTTTTGACCATAAGCTTTCTAAAGGAGACCAGTTGCAAGAGTAGATCTGCAGAGAAAAAAGAATGGGCAGCCTATTTTATAAAATGGTGGCGATGTTTTTCACAGGGATTATTTTGAATATAATCAGGAACACCATTTCTCCCCAGCAGATGTGTCCATGATTTGTATTCTTGGTGTTTTCAATGAGTTTCCTTCTGCAACTTCTGAAGATTTGATTGATATTGTGCACGAGGACACTCAGTAAAATGATACAGTGTAGATCAAAGCATGAAAGATAATTTTCACTGAAATGTGTGGAGCTGAAGATGAGTTATGAATCTTTGTTTCACAGTTTATGGAACACAATTTCATTTAAAGCCTAAATCTGTCATTTCAGGCATTGTTCATCAAAATGCATCCAATATACCCCAGAAGATGAACAATGTCAAGTCAAAAGGAGCAAAGAAAAAAACAACAAAATACTACAGAGATGTTATCTCAAATATTTAAGAATAAACTAAGCCAGAATCACTTATTATCCACATGAACATTTTCCTGAAATGATGCACCTGAAACTAGCAAGAAAGCTATTCATTGCTGAGTTAGGATGCAACAAGCGACAGAAGGTGCTGTGAAATTGAGGCTGGAATGGATGCTTGATGCATACGCCCAAGGCGTGGGAATTACTTTTGCTCTTCATAAATCTATATTTGATTACTGTGGTTTATTCGCAAGCAAAGAGAGAGAGAATTGCAAACATGATCTCATTTGCTTTAATCCCTTTTTTCTTTGCTGCCTGATACAGTCACTTCTTTTTAAAGAAATACATTCTTTTCAAAGCATTGGCCTGGATACACAGCAGATAAGTCATACCTGGGTCTCGCTGAAAGCAATGGAAGACAATGGTCCAAACTCTACTGCTTATCCCTGACTAGAGAATTATTGCTGAATAATGAGTTAACACATATGTGAACCTCATTGATTGCCCTAGTTGGTACTAATAATAGGATTCAGTCACTAGAAAGGGCATCTGACCTTTCATCTCAAGAGGAACAATGTGCTCAAGAGGAACTATGAAAAAGAGGAAAACTTGTTCTTCCCAACTGAATTCACTTAGGGCCAATGCTAGGCAGTTTTACTAACAGTCTCATCCTACAAAAAGCAAGTAGGGGAGAAAAGGTGGTGCTCATTCTTTATGTTGTGTAGTCTGCATCTTTTCTTGATATGTACAGCAGAGGAAGGGTCTTCAGTCTCAGGAAAGCAATAACATTTGAGCCTTCATTTTAAATATTAAACTTTATTGCTGATGAGAAACATCGGAGAATTTACAGACCATTATTTTAACTCAAAACGTCATGCTGACCTCACCACTCATGAGATCTATGTTACCTACTTTCTTTTACCCCACCATCTGTAACATCTCACTTGACAGAAGACAACCTTTTTTTGTTGGCCTAGTAAAGACATTGATACAGAATGGATTTAGAAATTTGTCTTATGGCTGATGCAGCAACCTTTGCTTTTTGTTTCATTCTGTACATTTTTACTCATTTTTACTTCTGTTCAATGAGACAGGGGTTAAGTCTTGAAAGGGTAGACCCAGCTTTTGTTTGTCCTTTCCCTATAGTAAGACCTTCATCACACATTATTCCAAGGTAGGGCTTCTCATGACGGAGAAGGCAGAAAGTGGGAGGATTAGGAACATGGTCAAAAGAAACCAAATTTCTCTCAACTTCTAGTCATGTTGTCATACTGTCCTGGAGCTGGTCTAGATGCTTGTCCTCTCATTGTGAGCAATGAGGGAGAAAGAGAGGACATATAGCCTTTCCACCCTACTCCTAAGGAACTTTGACAATGAGTACCCCAGTATAACTATGGGATTTCCCTGTTTGTTTCATTATATAGGGTTTGTGGTTGTTGTTGTGTGCCTTCAAGTGGCTATCAAGTGGCTATCATGAGGCACATTTCTTCAAAGGGGGTTTGTCATTGCCATCCTCTGAGGCTGAGTGTGTGTGATGTGTCCAGGGTCACCCAATGAGTTTCTGTGGCTGAGCAGGGATTCAAACCCTGGTCTCCAGAGTCCAATGCTCGAAAGTCTCAATAACCAAATGGCAATTCCATGCCCACATTCTAGCTACTGGATGTAGATAGATCTTTGTCCTTTTCCTTCAAGTCTTCTTTTTCTTTTCTTTTCTTTTTACTTCTTCCTCTTAGCTTCTGTATAAAAGTGCCTGGTTCTCCTCCTTTAATTGGTTGTATAGAAAATGAAAATCAGGCAGGTCTGTCCCCAGACATTTCTGCCTGAGGCAAGGCAGCAAACAGTGTCAGCTAAGCATTCAAGTCAAGGGACCCTGTATGTAGTTGGATGGTAAATCTACTCTGGGCTTTAGTCAAATTTTTAAAGGAAGTATCCAAGGTGCTGAACACTATTTCCAAAATACCTCATGGATAGCTCCATTAAGGTTCAATCTAAAACCCAGAGCAGAGACATTGCCTCACTGAAATGGAAACAGCTGCCACTATTGTGACATAGTGGTTTGAGTTTTGGACTGTGACTCTGAAGACAAGGGTTCAATTCCCAGCTTGACCATTAAAACACATTGGATTACCTTGGGCAAGTTACATGCTCTCAGCCTCAGGGGAAAGCAATGGCAAACCTCCTCTGAACAAATCTTGCCAAGAAACCCCCATGACAAGGTTGTGTTAGGGTTGCCATAAGTTGAAAATGACTTGAAATCACACAAGAACAACAAAAACCACCTCTTCTCATCCCTGACAGTAAAAATGCAATACACACAAATTATATAACTAAGAATTTGCTGCCTTTTCATGACACACATATCAACTGCTTGAGGCTGCCACTTCACTTTGTCTAATTCTTGAATTATAATACTCAAGTAGACAAGGTCCATAAAAGCTTATGCTACAAACATCTTTCCCTTATATAGTTTCAAAAGTGCTACAAGATTCCCTTTGCATACTGATACAAATTAACATAGTTGTGTCTTTGTGTACTGTAGTAACACAAATGAAATGGCACTTTTGCACTATAACTCTTAAAATCAATAAGATAAATTGAGAAAGGAGAAAATGTGGCATTCTTCTAGCCATAAGACTACCTCAACAAACCATGCTACATGCATGTGTGCATGCATGAATATGGAAAAACCCTAGAGCAGATCCAAGAAATTGTGACAAGCACACTTTGAAAAGAATGGAACTAAATGACACAGATGTAACAGTAACCACTCAAGAATTCATGTTTCTTTAGATTAATCTTCAAGAAACCATTATTGTTTTTATAATGCCTGGGATGGGGAGAAGGCATGTGGGATTTTATGTCCCATGTGCTGGAATAACAAGCTGGCTTCAGCTACCACGTACTGACTGTTTCTTACCACTGCATACCAGAACCATTGGAAGATAAAAATGTAATAGACCCTCCCTATTCAGTGCAGCATCTGCTAAGGACAGTATTCTTAAGAGATGACCATCCATTGTGACTTCCGGCGGTGATGGTAAGATGACCGGTCCTATGTGAAGGGCTCTCCACAGAACTGTCATTTCAGGTTTGAAGGGGTCGAAGACTCCCTTTCCATCTTCTCCCCTGGAGGGGTGGGAATTACAGGAGCTCAAAGGAGACCCTTGTCTTGAATAAATTTGGTGCTTCCTGAGAAGATTCTGAATCAGAGATGACAGGGTGGTAGAGCAGCTGACCCTGAAATGGCTGCTGCTATGGCACTGAACCCTGCCTGCCATTTCTTTTTCTTTCTTTCTTTTTTTTAGTTTTTATTAGCAAAGACTTTGATTTAAAGCAGAGACAATAAATACTGCAATTCTTTCAATTGGAGAAAGCTTTTGGGATTTGGAAAGAGTTTTGCTACACTTGATGACTGAAATTGCAACTTGATTGCAATGGATACGCACAGCCAGAGTCAGGAAAGAACATCAAAGACCGGGTTGGAGATGAATTAATTTGAGACAGAAGTTAAAAGCAACAAAAATAAAGTGGACATTACAAAAGTAAATTTGAAAAAAATTGATATAAAAGGACGGAAGAGGAGTTAATTTGCTTTGGAGGAGATTAATAAGATGAACTTAGAGAAGATATAAACAAGGAAAATGGTGGTGCTTTAAACCAGTAAGACAAAGAAGAGTGGACACAGAGAGTGAAGGGGTGAAGGTGGTGGGAAAGAAAATAACTAAACAGTGAGACAAGATGGAAGGAGGACGGGGAGAAGAAATCACTAAGAATATAAGAGATTTGAGCTGAACAGATTTGATTATTAAGAGAAAGATGGGATGGAAGGAGGATGGGACAATGAGGACATGATTCTAGGGCATAAAGAAGAGACCTATTTTGACTAATAAGAGAAAGGTGTAGCAGAAGGAGGACTGGAAGATGGGACAATGAGGACCGGACAGTGAGGCTTTAATTAGAGACCAGATTTAATTAACTAGAGAAAGGAGTGACAGAAGGAGGATGGGAGGATGGGGCAACGAGTTATTAAGAGGAAATTGGCTTTGATACTATAAGAGGGATGAAAATTAAAAGATTGGATTATAAATTGCAAGCTTTTGCAGATGATTTGGTACCCATCTTGGAAGATGCTAAACAACAAATTACTGAAGCTTTCCAAATAATAGAAGAGTTTGGTAAGATGGGAGGTTTTAAAATTAATTGTAAGAAAACAGTAATAATGACTAAAAACATGACTAAGAAAGAAAATTATTTAGAAGACATAAATGGTTTTCTGTGGGGTTTTTGGGCTGTGTGGCCATGTTCTAAAAGAGTTTCTTTCTGACATTTCGCCAGCATCTGTGAAGATGCCAGCCAAAGATGCTGCTGAAATGTCAGAAAAAAATTCTTCTAAAACATGGCCACACAGCCTGAAAAACCCACAAAAAACTATGGATGCCAGCCATGAAAGCGTTTACTTCACATCTCTAAATGCTCAGTTAAAAATAAAGTCAATAATTTAGGGACTTGGCTCACTAAAAGGAATGCTGACTTATTTGAAAACAATTACAAAACTAAATGGAAAGAAATCGAGAATGATCTGATAAAATGGAGCAAACTTAACCTTACATTGACAGGCAGAGTAGAAGCCATAAAAATGATGGTACTTCCTAAAATGAATTTTTTGTTTCAATGCATTCTAATCATTCATAATGCAAAAGCATTTAAAGAGTGGCATAAGGACTTAAGAGAATTCATCTGGAAAGCAAGGAGATCAAGAGTAAATTGGTTAATGATGACAAGGCATAAAAGTGACGGAGGTAGGAGTGTGCCAGATTTAGAAATATATCACAGAGCCAATGCACTTAATTGGTTGTTAGACTGGATCCTACTTAAAAACATGAAAATATTGAATATTGAAGGTTTTAACAACCAATTTGGGTGGCATGGTTATCTATGGTATGAGAAAGTAACGGTACATAAAGAATTTAATCATCATGCCATAAGAAGATCACTTTTGAATGTCTGGAATGAAGTTAAAAAGGGAATATATAGGAAAATTCCACTCTGAGTATCACCCCATGAAGCTTTCTTTGGGAAATGGACAGCAGTGAAAACATGATTGAGGTACAAAGATATACTTAAAAGATCTGATGGAAACAAATGTGATTTAAAAACAATTGAAAAATTGGAGCAATTAGATCCTAAAGTACATTGGTTATTACATACTTAACTAAGAGAAATATTTAAGATGAATTTGAAATTGGAAGATTTCAATGAGGAGTCTTTAGAATTTTGATGAAATCAGAAAAAAAGAACAAGTAAACTCTATAAAATGTTAATGGATAGAGAACAGGAAGGAGAGGTGATCTGGGCAACTGATATAGGGAGAGCAATTGAATTGGAAAGTTAGGAATATACTAGAAAGAAAACAGAAAAGTTCACTAAGGGGCTTTGCAGACTGGCCTAAAAGGCTGGCTTGGAGGTGGAGTTGGGGCAGGGCAGCTGCACGCCAGCTGCCCCAACTCAACCCCTACACTGTCTTGATGCTGCGTGCCCATCTGCACAGCGTGCAGCATCCAGACGCCCTCCTAGCACAGTGTGTACACATGCTGCACCAAAAGGGTGCAGAAGAGCTGCAGTGCCAGCTCTTAGGGCGGCCTTTTGCTGCCCCTAAAAGGAGTGGTATTTTGCCACTCTTTTAGGGGCAGCAGAAGGGAGGATCGGGGCTGTGGCATGCGGTTGCTGCAGCCCCGATCCACTGCTGCCTCTTTAGGCAGGTCTGTAAAGGCCCTAAGTCTCAAGATTTAAAGGAAAACTATTGGAAGATGGAACAAAGATGGTACCTAACTCCTGCGAAGATTGCAAGAATTTACAAATACCAAAAAAAACAAATATATGTTGGAAATGCAAACAAAATATTGGATCGTGGTTTCACATCTGGTGGAGATGCTCTAAAATGAAAATTTATTGGAAGAAAATTCATGACTCA
>CM034712.1:8835316-8846832 GCA_020142125.1 Phrynosoma platyrhinos | reverse complement strand
GGTGTTGCTTGAAAGAAAATGAAACCTAAAGTGAACTGTTTGAACTCTCTGTGACCATCTGAAGAGAGACTTCCAGCAGAAAAGGCACGACTAAGGAATTTTGATCCTGCAGAAGCAATTTCTGGTGAAGAAGTATAATTGCAGGGGAAATATGCTTTTTTAAATGGTATAATGGATCCCAAAAGGACAAGCTGTACAATTAAGATTAGCTAGAGGAGCTTCAGTTAAGAAGCTAGGGAATATGGCAGATCTAAATACCTAGCTCTTGGCAGAAATGAAGAAATGGAGCCAGCAGACTGAAAAACAGAACCAACAGATATAGAATACTGAGAAGGAATTTTGTTCTAAATTTAAGACACTCACTGGGGTAGGATGGCTCCATAATTAACTTAAATCAACCAGAAATTGACTATACTTGAAGACAAGACTCCAAAACTGGAAGGGATCACTGAGAAATTGGCACTAGACAGAGAAAAAGACCTGGACGCCTGGGTACTTTTGGATCTTTGACAGAGGGAGAAATGCCTAAGAATTAGAACAACAAAATGAAGATGTTCAAAAAAGGCTGATGGGTGTGTTAGCAAAGAGGTTGGTGAATCAATTCAAGGTTTCAGTAAAGAGATGAATAAGAAGTTCAAATTCAAGTAGATTCCTGAATTGCAATACAGAAGAAGCTTCCATATGATGTGATTTTACTTTGTGAGAACTAAAATCAAGGATATGATCTTACAACAGAACTGGGATAAGAACCTGAATGTGGAAGATAATATATTGATTTTTCAGGGATATAACCCCAAGATTTTTGAGAAAGAGAAGAGACTATACATTCTTAACTGGCAAGATGTAACAACAGCATATACAATTCAGAAGGGAAAAACTGGAAGGAGTTTCTTTTAGATAAAAGACAAGAAGATACAGATTGAATACTGTTCAATAGGCAAAAGATTTCGTGAAGAGATTTGGGAAGGACTGGTATACAATTATGAGGAGTGATAAGGAAGAAGAAAGTTGCTAGTGGCAAGGGGACTCCTTCTGGTGATGACAGGACATTTGCTAAAGTTGTAACATTTAATAAATGAAGGAGAATATTTTTAAAAAATGATGGTAGGTCATAAGAAACATAATCAGTCACAATCCTATACAAAGGGAATAAGATATGGGTGAAAACTTCCAACAGTTTCATCAGCACAAGGCTTTAAGACAGCTGTAAAACATATACTTTCTTGCTGTATTCCTGAATGATATGTACTGTACCACTACAATGCCTGGATACTCTATTTTTTCTCCCATTTCTCACTTTAAACTTGCGCTCCAAATTCCACAGAATGAAGTATCAAGTTGAGAAGAAATCATGTATCACACAAATGCACTGGCATGCATGCATTTCACATACACTCATATTGACTTTTCCATAGTCAATAGGTTCAACCTATGGATAGGTTCCATAGGTTCAGGGTTAGCATTCAACTGTGGTTGGAGAAGGGAAACATTTCTTTCCTGCCAACAAGTTTTAGGTTAATTCTTAATAATAAATAAATAAATAAAATTTATTTATATTTCCCACCTCTTCCTATGGATCAAGGCAGGATTACACAATAAAATATGCAATAGTGTACAAAACACAATCAGTACAATCAGTACAGTCAGAGCATAGATAAAATCAATGAAATAAGATAAATTAAATAAAATAAACAAGAATAAACAAAAATAAACTAAAATAAGCTAAACTAGCCAGTTGTCATCAATACCCAAAAAGTCGGTTTAAAGAAGTACTATAGAAATTCTTAGCAGTGTTCCTAACAAATCCAAGGCATTTTTTAAAAAAGTAGTTTGTAGTATTTGTGTGTATGTAATCATTGGGTTGTAAAATAAGAAAAACAGAGAATACACACAGAAAATTTATGTCCCACGGCATATGGCAAATTGGATAAAAAGCATGCTAAACTGAATAAATTACACAGAATGGAATGCTTTTGATTTTATTATCAACCTCCTCATAAAGCATCTGCTACTGTCTTTGAAGCTGCACGACTGCCATCAACATCTCCTCTCTCCATCTGATTACAGTGGCTGTGTGATCCCCATTGTGTAGCTGATTAAACAAAATTTGCCTGCTAATAATTTTCAAACATCACTTCATTGTCCAGACAATATGGATTTTTAAAGCACTTCTAGCCTCACACAGTCCCAAAGCTATTTAAAGGAAGGTTTTCTGTTCATGAAACCAAAAGATGATGAGAGATGGGATGTGCTAAACAAAGGAAATCTACAGCTTGAGCAAAACAGAAATGGAAGAGAATTGAGGATTGCATGGCATACAGTGGAAAAATATGGGTGGTAAAAAGCAGTGTCTATGTTGGCTGGGGCTGATGGGAGCTGCAGTCCCAAACCATCTAGTGTGCCCTAGAGTGCATCTTCTAAACTCATGTTGGACAAGTCACTATACAGAAACGAAACAGGAAAAGTCCCATAATATAGTTATTAGGAGCTTTTGGAGCTATGTGTGATTGCCTCGTGGACTAAAGAGCAGGGAGCAGCTTTCTAGCTGAAGGGTCTTTAAACACTGAATTAATGCCACATGCACAGGCACTGGGTATTCCTGGGCAGGAAGAAGTACAAAGAGCTTCCTGTTCCATAGGTAAAGGTAAAGGTATTCCCATTGAAAAGGTTGTCAAGTCATGTCTGACCATAGGGGGCGGTGCTCATCTCCAATACTAAGCCAAAGAGCTAGCGTTGTCAGGGACTACTCTGTGATCCTGTGGCCAGCATGATTGCACAGAATGCTGTTTACCTTCCCACCAAAGTGGTACCTATTTTTCTACTTGCATTTGCATGCTTTCAAACTACTAGGTTGACAGAAACTGGGACTAGCAACAGGAGTTCACCCCATCATGCATTTCCATAGGGCGCCTATTTTAACCATGAAAGTCTTCCTGAACTCAAGCATGGTCCTAATTTCTCATTTATCCTCTGGTTCTCTGGTATCCTCTGAGGCTGTGTGGAGCCTAATCTTCTATCCACACTGAAACAAAACTATATGGACTTGTCTAATTTGTTTTAGATTTTGCTCCTGCCTGAATTCCAGTTGTATGACCTAGACTGTTTGTGAAATTATGTATTTATTGCCTGAACTCTTTGAACTCCAGATACTGATATACTATTAGGTGTCAACTTTGGTTAATTGTCAGATTTTGCATGATACCTGCTCCCAGCTCAGAGCAATGAGCTCATGCACCTGGACAGAATTTGCCCACAACTGAAGGCTGAAGGCAGGCCTTTCCTTCACTGCAGGAACACAAGATACCAGTCTTGCTTTTTGACCTTAAAAATGATCCCATCTAAGGAATGTGGAATGTAGGAATGTGGGATCCCAAGCCAGGGCTGGCAGAGCCATGCCATATCTTGATCTCAGATTCAAGTCATTGATGAGGCACTTTGTGTTGTCTAGACCACTTTATTGTTCAGAACAAGCCCATAATAGACTTAGGGGCCTCCAACAGTTTCATGGTTTGTCCAGCAGCCTCAGATCCCCTTGGAGCCCCCTATAGCCATAAAACCATTGATGGTCTTTGTCTTTGATAACTCTTACCTGGAAACCAAACCTCTAACCCTGGAAATTCACTGATATATGATATGTGCCACTTTGGTGAACAATCCTCTTCCTACTGTGACACTACCTACCTAAGAAATACAATGATTTCTAGGATGTATGTGGCCCTTCCACCAAAGAAAATCAATTGTCACCACACAGCCCTACCCTTGCACAGTTGATTTGATCCTTGAAGCCTAGGCCCTGTAGGACAAATCAACCCTCTTACAAACTTACAGCTCTATTTAATTTTCTTGAAAAGAATTAAGACAGGGCTTTACCTACTCCTGCGTTGCTCTGTCTGTAAAAATGAACTGTGCCAAACTGCATTTTTGCAATAACTAGCAGATACAGAATAAATTCACCATCTACAACTGCTAATGCCACCCCACATCCCAGATTCTTGGACTTCCACAGTACCCATAACCTGGTACACATCTGAGGTAGAGATGAGTGGAAAACAACTTTCCAAACCAGGTAAAGGCTTTACAAGTATATGGTCATCCCATATGGGTGGTGCAATGCAACCTATTCTCTAACCTACACAAAACACTCCACTGACTATGGGAATATCATCTGTACAGTAAATCAGAAACATGTGTGATTTGAATTCAGC
This sequence comes from Phrynosoma platyrhinos, assembly GCA_020142125.1. NCBI lineage: Eukaryota > Metazoa > Chordata > Lepidosauria > Squamata > Phrynosomatidae > Phrynosoma > Phrynosoma platyrhinos. The sequence continues at coordinate 8,842,627 of CM034712.1, read as the reverse complement.
AGCTTTGATTGTACATTTTATCTCTTTGAGTAGGATCAAAATGGTCCTAGATAATATACAAACAACTGTGTCCTGGCAGCCCCCAAGGTATGAATATCTGGTACCTAAAAAAGCTTTTTGTTTTGGAATTTATCCTTTAGTACCTCAACTCTCAAACTCCTTTCATTGTAGAAATCTGTGCTTGTTATGCACCCATTGGAACTATACCACTATAGCCCAGCCAACCAGATGACTCAGCTTTTGCCTTCCACCTGCCATTCTCAGGAGCTGAACCTGGTCACACATAATTATATTATTTAAGATAAGAAACTACTAGCCATCAAAGATAGAAACCTGGGTAAATCTTTTGGAGGGAGTGATTCATCCTGGTGAAGTATTGTGTATTGGTTAACTTCAGTTCAGCAAACAGGAGGTTCAGAAAGCTTTATTCAGAAAAATAAAGTTGTTCACATCATAACTATGTTCAAAAGGTGGAAGTACTTCTGGTTACAGAGTATAATAAAAGCACATCGCAGTTCAAGCATTTCTGCATGCTTGCATCCCATTCGTTGTTTAAAGCAAAACAATCCTGTCCCATCCTTTCCTGAGTGTTCCCATCCCTTGACAATTCAAAGCACATTTTCCTTCCCTAACACCTGCTCAATGTGCAACCTCAGGAATGATAAATACTCTTTCCACCCAGCATCACCACTAGAATAGCATAGCCCATCATCCAGTTTTGTAAAGCATATACAAAGTATATGGATGGTAAATATGGCAAGACCTAAGATCCTGACATTCCACTCATCCAACTACCTCCCTCTTTCACAAACAATAAAAGAGAAGGCTAAATGTCTCACAAAAAGCGGTCTCAAAGTGAATTATTTCTGCAGTGTGTTTTGGACCAAAATAAGCAACACATGCATATGCTTATTGTAACTAAGGCCCAAAACACACTACAGAAATAATCTAATTTGAGACCACTTTAACTATAATAATAATTTATTTATTTATTATATCCTGCCTTTAGCCTTGGCTACTCCAGTTCATTGCTATGGAATTCTGGGAACTGTAGTTTTGTGCGGCGTTTAGCCTTCTCTGTCAGAAAGCTCTGGTGCCACAATCAACTATAATTCCCAGGACTCCCTAGCACTGAGCCAGGGCAGTAAAAGAGGTCTCAAATTGGATTATTTATGCAGTGTATTTTGGACCTGAATTAAACTGCTGAAGGTTTGTCAAGGCAACATGCGTGGAATTTTTTCAACAACATAGGAGCTCATACATTTTTGGAATCTACCTATTCCTGCTCCCCCATTGGAAAGTGGTTCCACTGTAAAAAGTACTGTAGTTTGCCATTGTGAACTCTACTGTCAGTAATTTAAGACCTTCAAAATGTTACTCCCTATCCATCAGAATGGGGAGGAGGAGTTCCCTTTGGTGCCACTGGTCAGATTCCAGTGCCAGCCTGAGCAGACTGAAATGAAACACAGGGTGAAGGTGTTTGTATATTTTAGGCAAAAGCAGCTCTGCAGTCACTTCATTTGCAAGTCTCTTAACCATAAACACGTCCACAAACTTTTGCACCAGATTTTTAGGTAGCTGTAAGCGTCATAAAACTAGAAGGCATATACACAGAGTGTCCCACTTTAAAATCCCAGTTAGGACTGTATTATTGGTTTGCATATTTTTTTGTAAGTTTCTTTGCCATAATCCAATGAGTATATAATATGAGGCCAGACATACCCATTCAGTTAAAGGTACCAGGTTAGACTGGTTGATCTCAAGGTTTAGTAGCAATCAAAGCTCCTACCCATACATACACAACCTCAAAAGATGAGTGTCTGGCACTCTAGTGCACAGAGATGTTGTAGCTAGCTCCACAAATGGGAGCACTCCAAGCCAATCATTGTTTTGAATTTACATAATAATGAAGATACTGTTCCAACACTAAACAAATTCAAGTCTCCAGGGTGAGATGAACTGCAGCCAAGGGTATTAAAAGAACTGGCAGACGTGATGTCAGAACCCCTGTTAACAATATTTTAAAAATGCTGGAGAACAGGAAAGGTCCCAGCAGACTGGAGGAGGGCAAATGTTGTCTCCATCTTCAAAAGGAGAAAAAGAGGACCCAAATAATTACTGCCCAGTCAGCCTGATGTCAACACCAGGAGTGATTCTAGAGCAGATCATTAAACAGTCTATGAAAGCACTTAGAAAAGAATGCTGTCATTATTAAAAGTCAGCATGAGTTTCTCAAAAACAAGTCATATCAGACTAATTGTATCTCTATTTTTTTGATAAAGTTACAAGTTTGGAAGATTAAAGGAATGCTATGGATGTATCACATCCTGATTTCAGTAAGGCTTTTTACAAGGTCCCCCATGATATCCTTGCAAAATAAAAAGCTAAATAAAATGTGGACTAGACAATGCGACTGTTAGGTGACTGAACCCAAAGGGTACTCAACAATGGCTCCTCCTTATTCTGGAGACAAGTGACAACTGGAGTTTCATCAAATTAAATTTGCAGATAACACTAAATTAGGAGGGAATATCCATGCCCCAGAGGACACAATCAGAATTCAAAATGACCTTCACAGATTAGAAAGCTGGGCCAAAACTAACAAAATGATTTCCAAAAGGGAAAAATGTAGGATACTACACTTGGTCAGTAAAAATGAAATGCACAATACAAGATAGGTGACACTTGGCTTGATGGTAGTCCATACAAAAAGGATCTAGGAGTCTTAGGAATTTATCACATGTGAGGCAAAGTGCCCAAAACCCATGGATAAATAAAGTTTAAATCCCGTGAATATCCCACAAAAGTGGGATTGTTTTCAGACACCTTGGGCTAATTCAGCATTATCCTGACATTAACCTGTGAAAAAAGTGGCAAAATCACACTGCTTTTTACTTTTGGAATTTTCCTGAAAGTAAAAAGCGGTGCGATTTTGCCACTTTATTCATGGGTTAATGTTGGGATAATGCTGAATTAGCCTGATGTAATCTGAAAACTATCCTGCTTTTGAAGGATATTCCTGGATTTAAACCCCGTTTGTCCACAGGATTTGGGTGCTTCCCTCCCATGTGATAAACTCCTATATGGACCACAGGCTGAACATGAGGCAGCAATATGATACAGCAACTAAGAAAGCCAATACAATTCTAGGCTACATCATTAGGAGTACAGTTTCTAGATCAAGGGAAGTAATAGTGCCACTGTATTCTGCTTTGGTCAGACCTCACCTGGAATATTGTGTCCAGTTCTGAGCACTACAATTCAAGAAGGATGTGGACAAAGGGAATGTGTCCAGAGGAGTTTATCTGACCAAAATGGGAAAAGATCTGGAAGCCTTGCCCAATAAAGAGTGGGTTAGGGAGCAGGGTATATTTTACCTGGAGAAGAGAAGGATAATGGGCGATATGATATCCCTGTTTAAATATTTGAAGGGATGTCATATTGTGGATGGAGGTTTGTTTTCTGCTGCTCCAGAGACTAGGGACCTTATCACATGGACAGAAAACTTGACTGCACCCCAACAGGTTGCAGCTGGGTTACGGGATGCAGACGAGAATTATTGCACATAATTGGCTGCCAATTCCACCAGGCAAGCGCAGCCCAGCTGCAGCCTGGGTCCCAGAAAATGGCACAGATGATGAACAGAGGCTGCTTTTCAAAGTTGGAAATCTCCCAGCTTTGAAAAGTGGCCCCCAAAGCACACCTGGGACCCGGGCTGCAGCTCACCCAGCAGAATCGGCAGCCAATTATGTGCAATAATTCTCATCTGCATCCCACAACCCAGCTGCATCCTGTTGGCGTGCAGTTGGGTTTTTTGTCCATGTGATAAGCTCCTAGGACACAGAGCAATGGATTCAAGCTACAGGAAAAGAGATTCCACCTAAACATTAGGAAGAACTTCCTGATAGTAAAAACTATTCAACATTGGAACATCCTGCTTCAGAGAGTGGTGGAGTCTCCTTCTTCAGAGGTTTTTAAACAGAGGCTGGATGGCCATCTGTTTGGAGGTGCTTTGACTGTGTGTTCCAGGCAATTGGACTGGATGGCTCTTGATGCCTCTTCCAACTCTATGATTCTATGAGTCTATAAGTAACATGTTTTTGCCCTTTGAATGAAAATCAGAATGACCACTTCACAATACAGTTGGCCCTTGGTATCCATGGGGTATCTGTTCCAGACACACAAACTCTGATACCAAAATCCATGGATCCTCAAACCCGCGTTGTCTCCAATGGAAGTGCATGCATGTGGTCATGCTGCCATTAGGGACAGCTCCCACTGTCCTGTGTTGGTGCATGCACAGAGCCGCACTGTCATTGGGGACAATGGAACTTAATGGTGATGTAGCCATTTGCACAGCCTGACACTGTGCACAACTGGGACTGTCCTTAATGGCAGCACAGCCAAGTGCATGCACCGCCATTGGGGACAATGCAAGCTTGCTGTCCGGAGATGCTTGAATCTATGGATGGTAAGTCCGCAGTTACCAAAAGCCAACTGTATCTGTTAAGCTTATCGTACCAATACCTGTAACGTTCCCATCGAGTCCCCGGAACGTAACAATATGGGACTGGGTGTTACCACATTAGACTATTGATAATGGGATAATAACATTATGAGAACACATATTATCACACAGCATTTACTGTTGTACTGGTACTGTCTCTAAAGCAGTTCCTCAGCCATCCCTCATTGGCACATGCTCACTGTTGCGAAAACCCCTATGTCTGCATTGGAAAGAATGCTACTGAGAGGTTTAGGTAGTGAGCATTCATTGTTTTTTCTTTTAAACATGATGCAATTCAATCTACAAAAATAAAAAATAAATTAAATTGCCTGTGGCACCTTCCTTGCATCAACACTGGAAGAGTTGAGTTGAGTTTGTGGATGTTCTAGGATGGGAGGGGAGGAGGTTTTCTTAGCCAATCAGAACACAAGGATAGATTGAGACCAGGTAGGATTATCCCACACACATCATCTGGAATGGTCTGTAAGAGTTCTTGCTGGCTGAGGATGCATTTTTACAGTTCTCCTCCTGGAATGGGCTAGGGACTGTCAGAGCACAGAATGGGAACTTGATGAGGATCATACCGTGCGGTAAAATTCCGTTCTCATCACGTACTCATTACGTTCCGAGAACACAGTGCGATAAGCTTATGTGTTTTTCTATCTAAAATTGTACAAAAGCATGTGTTTATTATGAGTAGTGCTGTGAAAAATGGATTGTTTCTCATAGTTCTGGGTGTGTGTAGATTCTCTGATATGACTCCTAAGCAGAAATGCTGACTTCATCATGTAGGCACAGCCAATTTGCAGATCAAACCATCTAGTTTGGGAAGTTGCAAACAGCGAAGATTCACACCATACATGGGATATTAAGGTGATGTACAGCCACAGGTTGTCTTCTGGCAAGGTTCAAAGAGAAGACCATCAACACCCCCTCCCCAATCTATCTATATCAAAGTAATCCTTACTATGGAAATCCGAGAACCCATTGTAGTAAAGCAACAACCTCTGCTTTAGCCTTAGATCAGGTCTATTTAAAGACTGAAAATCCCCTTGTTTGGTGTGCTAGTTTGAAATTCAGCTGTCCTTCATGTCACTCTGAATTGTGATTTAGTTCCGACCCACAACTGCTTCCCCCGTCCCGTTCCATGTGGCTTGGGTCTACAAGGCATCAGTTCATCATAAGGAGCAGCCTCCTTCAGGTAATTATCACCCGTTAGAAGACCACTTGTCTATTATCACAGCTAATCTCTTTATTCCTGAATTCTTGTATGTATACATATGCATGAGTGAAAGGTTGTCTTAGATGTGTGGGTGTATATCCCAATAAATTCAACAATGAATTTGAAATACTTTGTCTCTACCAATCTCTTGTTTCTAGGTACCTCCGCATAGATAGGGATGGTCCAAAAGTTAATTAATTGAGCTAATTAAAATTCCACAAGTCCAAGTTCATCTGTAATATGTTGTGGAGGAAAGTGCACACAGATATATGTGTAAATCAGTGACAGATGCGCAAAATGCATTTTAGAGTTGAAGGCTATTTGCAAAATTGCATATATTAAGAAAAATGCATTGGACAAATGTGCATTTTTTGTGAACATTATTATTATTATTATTATTATTATTATATGATCTAGAAGGTTTGATTAATGTTCTCACCCCCTACAAAGGTAACATCACATTTGAAGTTGAAGAAGTCTATTTTCTAATTTTTGAACTGCATACAATACTGCAGGTGAACAAATTGAACTTTAAAAAATAAACTTTTAACTCAGTGCATAAAATGCAAATCTAAATTGAGTGATTAGATTCTAGTTTATTCAGAAAAAAATTGAAGACTAGTGACTAGTCACTCAAGGACATAAGGCACTCTTTGTCTCACCCCTTGAAATTTCACCCTGCACCCCTGCACCCAAAAGTCTTTGGCTTTGGATAACTGCTTGGAAGCAACAACCTCTGAAAGGACTCATGTCTCTCTGAAGGAATCAAGATCTCTCTCTCTCTCTCTCTCTCTGATGTTATCAAGAAGCTTTTAAAGAGTTATATTATTATAATGTCCCTTTAGAGTCTATGAAGTCCTGCACTAATGATTCAGAACAGTTTTGTTCATCATCTGTGCCATTTTCATCTGAGAGATGATTTTGGATTGATGCCTGTAATTGAAATTTGATGTTTGTTCGTGCAAAAATATAGAGGATATGCAAAGTGGCACATGCTGACTGTGTTTTGGGTTGCAAATGACTTCTGTAAAATAGATGATGATGATGATGAAGATTAATGAAAGTGGCTTTCAAGCCAATTGATATAAATATATAAAAAATGGAGGTTGGGTGTGAAGGAGTTGCACAGTATGGAAATTATGAAAATAAACTAATCAACTACCTATTAATTATTCACTGGTTGCTTAAAACAAAGTGTCCAGATTATTTTAAAATGAGCTGGCATTTCATGTTAAGGGCATGTTTCACTTTTTGCTTTGTTTTTCTTACTGCTCTTTAATACTTCAGTTAGCCTGCTGCCTTCACATGCAAATAGGATGCAGTTTGTTTTGTTGCCTTGTTGCATAATGTATCCCCATGAATAATTACAGGCACACAGAGCCCATCTGAGTCTTATTGGAAAAGCACATTAATGCCCATGTGCCCAAAGTACAGTGTAGCACCTGCTTTTGCACATGTCCTATCTTAAGCCCTCTGGAAGAGAAATTTAGCGTGATACCCAACACAGTTTCTGTCACTATGGTTCAGAAGAAACAGAAACATAATGTTCTTTTCTGTAACTTTGATTGAGTAATCGGTAATA
>CM034712.1:8794344-8813767 GCA_020142125.1 Phrynosoma platyrhinos | reverse complement strand
AATTAAATTAAATCAACATTAAAATCTGATTAAAAACACTAAATTTTATAACATTTAACCCAAATTAAAACATGCGGCAGTCTCGGTAAATAGAGGAAGAAAAGAGAGACCTATCTAAGGACGAGGAGCCAATTGGGGAGTAATATTATTCCAGGAATGCCTGCCAGAAGAGATGCTTCTTGATGGTCTTTTTAAAGCCATCTAAGTTGGTTATCTGACAGATCTCCTCCGGTAGGGCATTCCACAATCTAGGGGCTGTGGCAGAAAAAGTCCTCTGGGAGATCGTTACCAACCTAGTTTTTATTGGTTGAAAGCAACTTCCTCCCAGAGGACCTGAGAGTGCGGACGGATTATATGGAAATAGGCAATTCCCTAGGTAGGATGGACCCAAGCCATGTAGGGCTTTAAAGGTTATCACCAACACCTTATACTGTGCTCAGAAACTAATGGGCAGCCAGTGCAAGGATTTTAGAATAGGTGTAATGTGATCACTCTTTTGTTCCGATGATCAACCTGGCTGCCATATTTTGAACTAGTTATAGTTTCCCAGTTAGGTATAAGGGAATGCATTGCAGAAGTTGAGTCATGAGGTTGCCAGTGCATTTACTACAGTTTCTAGGTCCCTTACTTCCAGGAAAAAGTGCAGCTGACATATCAGCCGAAGCTGATAACAAGTGCTCCTGACTGTCGCATTCACCTGATCTGTCATGTGAAGCGACGAGTCCAGGAGCACTCCCAGACTGCAGACACAGTCCTTGTCAGAGAGCGTGACCTCATCCAAGACTGCTGGTCACAACCCAAGACCTGGTTTGGGGACCCCTACTGTAAGTACCTACATTTTGTCCAGATTCAGCTTGAGTTGGTTTTTCCTCCTCCAGACCATTACCACTTCTAGACATTGATTGAGGGGAGAACTGCCATCTGCCGTCATGGCAGCTGACCGAGACATGTAGCAGTATATTTGGGTGTCATCAGCATATTGATAACACCCTGCTCTATGTCTCCTGATGATCTCTCCCAGCGGGTTCATATAAATATTGAACATCGGGGACTGAATGGCACCTTGTGGAATGCCACATTTTAATTCTGTTTTTGAGGAATTTCTGTCCCCAAGTGACACTCTCTGGAACCTGCTTGAGAGGAAGGAGCAGAACCATTGAAGAACAGTGTCCCCAACTCCCAGCTCTCTCAAGTGCTCCAGGAGAATGGCATGATCTATTGTGTTGAAGGGTGCTGAGAGGTCCAAAAGCACCAACTGGCTCACGCTTCCCCTGTCAGTGCTAAGGCATAGGTCATCTACCAGAGCAGCCATGGCTGTCTCCACCCCATATTCAGGTCTGAAGCTGGTTTGAAATGGATCTAGAAAATTGGTTTCATCCAAGATTGCTTGGAGTTGAAAGGCAACAGCTTGCTCGATCACCTTGCTCAGGAATGGTAAATTAGAGACTGGTCTATAGTTTTTCAAGTCCAGGGGGCCAGGGAAGATTTCTTCAGAAACGGTCTAACGACCACCTTCTTTAAATTAGATGAAACAAATCCTTCCCTAAGGGATGCATTGATGACCTTTTTCAGAAAGACCATTAAGACATCACCCCCCTGGATGACCAGCCATGATGGGCAGAGATCGAGGGAACACGTTGTCTTCTTCATTTTTCCAAGGATCTTGTTCATGTCCTCGGTACTCACCAGCTCAAATTGATCCAGTATAATAATAATAATAATAATAATAATAATAATAATAAGTTTTATTTATATTTCCCGCCTCTCCCTATGGATCAAGGTGGGATTACACAATAAAATGAATACAACGTAAAAAATATAAACAAAAAAATAATAAAAATCAGAACAATAATAATAGATTAAGAGAATAGAATACAATATAATAAAATTAAGGACAATAAATTAAATAGGATAAAATAAAATAAAATAGCCAATCATTGTCAGAGTCTAAAAATTTGGAAGATCAGATGGATAGGCCCGCTGGAGGAGCTCTGTCTTAACTGCCTTCTTGAATTTTGAGTTTAATCTCAAAAACGGGATTACTGGACACCTCCCCAGTCACTTCTGCTATAATTCCAGCATCTAAATCAGCTCTAATCTGAGGGATTTTATCTGCGAAATAGTTGTCAAAGGCATCACAGCAGGCTGTTGTCAGGTTAAGTAAAGGGTTCTGCACAGGGGGAACCTGTGTCAGCTCCCTTACCACCCTAAACAGTTCTGCTGGACGAGATTCCACAGATGCAATACGTGCAGAGGAGAGAGATTTCTTCGCTGCATGTATTGCCTCTCGATAGGAATGAAGAAAGTTCCTATGACAAGTCTTATCAGATGGGAGTCGAGTTTTCTGCCAGATGCACTCTAATTGTTGTCCAATCTGCTTCATTTTCCAAAGTTCATCTGTGAACCAGAGATGTTGATTTAGAGCGGGTTGGAAAGGACACTTGGGAGCAATCATGTCAATAGCCCTGGTAAGATCAGTGTTCCAAGTATTCACCAGAGCTTCAACAGGGTCGCCAGATTTACCAACCAAGGAACCTTCCAAGGCTTTCTGGAATCCAATTGGCTCCATCAACCTTTGAGGGTGGACCATTCTAATGGGTCCTCCACCCCTGGTGGGATGGGCAGTGGCTTTTAGTCCAACCTTCACCAGGAAATGATCTGTCCATGACAGTGCAGAGGTATTTTTTACCTCTGCCCACGGATATGCCTGTTCCATACTAAAGACCTGCTCAGTGAGTTGGCTCAGAAAAAAAATTGGGATAGATCCATGTCTGTCATGGTATCCATGAATTGCCAAGCCACACCTGTTAAACTGGTCTCGAATGGGATGTTGAAGTCACCCAGCACTAAAAGTCTGGGTGACTCCTTTCTGAGACCAGTTGTGTCAGCTTGGATAGGGAGTCTGTTAGGCAACGGGGTAGACAGTATACCAACAGAATCCCTATACTATCCCTGGTTTTCAGGCTCAGGTACATACACTTGAAGCGGTCTGTTTTCCGGATAGGTATCCTGGTCAAGAAAAGGGTGTCTGCACAGAATACCCGGCTGGGAAAGCTTGATTCCAAGTGATGGCACTATCTTCCCCCAGCCAGGTTTCTGTAAAACAAGCCAGGTCGGCTGTTTCATCCAAGAGAAGATCATGGATAATATGGGTTTTATTTTTCACTGACCTGGCATTACAAAGGAGCAAGATAAGGTTCTGTGGCAAGGTTGGTAAGCCCTCCATGCAGGAACTCCCAATCAAAGCATCCCTGACAGATGGCCATCCAGCCTCTGCTTAAAGACCTCGACAGCCGCTCCTACAGTTCCCTCCCTCAGCTCTCCCCCATTATAATGTAATGTATAATATAATGTTCCTATTTATCCTTAAATAATTCTTTAACCTGATATTTCTCATTAGCATAAATTACAACAGTTTTTTTTTTCTTTTTTATTTCCTGAAGCAAAATAGTCAACTAGTTTTGGGATTTTTCAAAAATTTAGTATCTTTAGCTTTAATATGGGTTTCCTGTAAACATACTATGTCTGTATTTTTGTTTTTCCAGGTAGTGGAAGACTTTCCTTCTCTTGTATTGGGAGTTCAGCCCTCTTACAGTCCATGAAATTATTATTTTTTTCATTCATCCTGTTGTTTACCTAAAGTAAAAAAAAATGAGTTATATAGAGGTTTTTTTACTCTTCCTCTACTTCTTCTATGATTATGCTTTTTTTGCTCTAAATCTTCTTTCTCATCCTCTTCCTTCCCTCTACTCTTTTTTACTCTTTTTTGTTTTGTTTTGTTTTTCTTCTTCTCTTCTTTTGTTTCTTCTCCAGATTCCTCTCTCTTTGATCATTGATTTATTTTTCCTTCCATGCATTTTCTCATTCTTTTTTATATCTTTCTAAAAAGTCTTTTGCCTTTGTGATTGTGTTTCATGTAAATCTTCTTTGTTGAAATGAGAAGGAGAGTCCTTCTATTATTATATTTTATTCCGTTCCTCCTTAAAATTTGTATCAAAATTATATTCTTTCCTTTTCTTTAGAATTGATTGAAGTATATCACAATATATTTTTACCTCTTCTTATTCTATCTTCAGTTTCTGTTTGTAGTTTTATTGAAAAATGATTTAACTCTTTCTCTAACAAAGTAGATTCCAATATCCCAGGGTCTATTTCTTTCTCTCACCATCCTTGAATTAATTCTAAATATCTTATCAATTTCTAAATCAAGTTGTTTTGGAACCCAACCTTTAAAATCAGCTAAGGTTTGTAACACTCTATTTTATAAGTCATTTTCTTGTATTTCTTCCAATCCTCTTATTTTTATACATTTTGATCTGCTTTTGACTTCTGTAGCCAAATTTTGTGATGACTCTTTTTCCATCATGTATTCCAATTTTTTTGTCTTTTTTCTAAGTTTCCTATTTTGTTTTGTAGCTCTTTACCTTACCTACATCTATGGAGACTTGAGCTAATTTTTGATTATATCTAGTTCTTTTTTCATCTCTACTTTAATTTCTTCCTTCATTTCTTTAATTTCTACCCTTATACTTGCATGAATTTTCCTTAGCTCATGCAAAACTGAAATGTTAGCATCTGAATTTTTCTGGTGCAGTTCTGTTGAGTTTCTTCTTTGTCCTTCTTATTGCACAAATTGTGCAATTGCTCTCCTAGTACCCGATGCCATCTTGTATTTCTTATTTTACTTTCCACTGTTTTAAATTTATTATTTGCTTCTTTCCTTCTTACTTTCTTATTTAGTTTTCCCTTGCTTGCCCTTTCTTTCTCCTTCTATTTTTCTCAATTTAATTTAATTTAATTTAGTTAATACATGCTGATATTTCTAATGGTTTTCCCCCATCTTATTCACCTTTTCCCCCCTTCTTCCCCCCTTTTTTCTTTCCTCTTCCTTTTCCCTTTTCTTCTTCTTCTCTTATCTTTCCCTTCTTCCTCCTTTTTCTTTCTTTTTTCCCTTCTTTTTCTTCTTTTTTTATATTGTTCTATATATACTTTTATAAAGTTAGTTTATTTTCAAAATAGATTAGATAGGGGAATTTTCCTTCTTTTCTTTTATTTTGTTTTATTTTGTTTTTATTTTTACTACTACTGTTAATACTGTAAGAGGATGGGAAATGGGCTAAGTTTATGTTATCCTTTCCTTCCTTTCTCTTTTCTTTCCTCTTCTCTTTTTTAAGTTAAAGCAATCTAAAATTATCTCTCTATTTCATTATATTTCCCCTTCCTCTACTTCCTTACTTGTTAACCTCTCTGTTTCCTTACTTGTTAATCTCTTTGTTTCTTTCCTTGCCTCTTTTTCTATTTTCACTTTTTCACTTATTTGATACTTTTTCTCTTTTTCCTTTTGTCCTTTCTTTCTTCTCTCCTTTCTATCTCACTCTCTATTTCTCTCTTACCAAGTCTCTTTACTCTTTTGTAAATACTAACCTATTTTTCTCTATTACTCTATTAGCTATTACTCTATATTGCTAAGTGCCTTTAAGTTCTAAAGCACAAAAAATATCTGGAAAACATTCTTCTATATGTCTAAGCCTATCTATATACTACTACACTCTGCAGTTAGTTATGGATTAAATTCTTGATATTTTCTACTGATTTTCTATCACTTGTTACCAATTTTATTCTATTCTATTTTATTTTATATTTCTTTCCTATTCTTTCTCCTCTCTCCCCTTCTCCCGCTTCTTTCACCAGATGGTGCTATTGAACCATATGTAATAATTTGTAACACTATGTATAATAGTAATTATTAGTATTAGTATTAGTAATTATTAAGTATTAGTAATAAGGAACAGCTGTTACATATATAGTACTCCTTTTACCTCTTTATCTCTTTTTTCCCAAGGTTGCTTAGCACACAGTACTTATTTTAGCTGTTAACACTTGTTTTTGATAAACTTGTTAACTTTGTTCCCAGCACTTCAAATAATTTTTTTTCTTTTTCCTTTCCTATCTTACGAATCATAAACATCACATATACACAAGACAAAAAAACAGATCTCTTTTTTTAACTGTTCCTATATTTATCCTACATCTATATTTGTTCAATCAAATCTATCAATCAGTCTTTAAACTGAGTAAAACAATAACCTCTTAAACCTTATTAATTCTATTAAGTCCCCTTCCCTCTTTCCTTTTAACTGCTTCCTTTAACTATTACTCTAAACATTTTTACTCTAAACTATAGGCCTAAGCAGACTGCCAGAAATAGTGCACATTAAATTGAGGCACTGCCCTGGCTGAGTGCTAGGGAATCATGAGAATTGTATTTTTTTCTGAGACATTGAGCCTTCTCTGTCAGAGAGCTCTGGTGCCACAATAAATTACAGTTCCCATGATTCCCTAGCACTGAGCCAGGGCAGTGCCTCAATTTAATGTGCACTATTTCTGGCAGTCTGCTTAGGCCCTAAGATTTACAAATTAATTCTTATATTGCAATTAAATTTACTAGTGTATTACCATTATCTTACAATATCATTAACAATATCAAAATATCACAAACAATACCACAGTTTGGAGTATCAAATAACACAGTGACTATCACAATTGTTTGCTTAGGAAGTAATGTCAAAATCAATATCACATTCTCTGAAGATGCCAGCCATAGTTGCTGGCGAAACATCAGAAAGAAACTCTTCTAGAACATGGCCACACAGCCCGAAAAACCCACAAAAAAACAATATCACCACTGTTTACTTAGGAACTTGATACAATGTACCTTATCTGTTTCCTTACTTTCAATGACACAGATCTTGTACCCAGATTTTCCTTATAGATTTAGAAGAGTGATGCAGTAAACATTGTCAATTCCAGATCATTGCCTATCTTAATAGTTTATGCCTTCACAATAATTTTAAGAAAGTATGTTTATATCTGATAACAAGTCCTTACAAAGTTTGTACTTCCTCTACACCAAAGTTCTTATTTCTTTTTGTTGTTGTTGTTGTTTCAAAGGTTCCTTTAAACTTTGATTCATCTTGTCCTGCTTCTTTTTCTCTCTCTATCTCTCCTTCTCATTCCGTTTCTCTTAACTTTATTTTTTATTTTTTATAACATATAGAATCTATCATTAGACAAAACAATACAAAATACAATGAGACAAGCCAAATAGACCAATATCTTCATTGATAGAATTTGGAAAAGAAGATTATATCCATAACCTTCATTCTATATCTCTATTCTTCTTTCTTGCTCTTTTTTCTTTTTCTTTCTTTCTTCTTTTCTTCTATTCTTCTCTTCTTCTTCTCTTTCTCTGTAAACTTAAATATTCTTATTTTATAATAACAATAACTTTAACTAATAAAACATATAAAACAGAAATAACATATATCACTTCCCCCTGGAGGTATTCCAACTGATTATGGCTCTATCTTATCCTCTTCTCTTAATTACTTCTTTGTTTAACCATCCTTTCTCTAACTATCTTTTAATCATTATTTTTCTTAATTTATTCCAATATTTGCTTAATATCTATTCTATAATCACTAGTACTGGTACCCTCTATTCTCTAAACTTTTATCTATCTATTAATATATCTATCTATAGATAGATAGATAGATAGATATTTCTTTATCTGCAAACTTTATCTCACTTTTTTGGTTTGTTTTTATTTTATTTTATCTTTATTTCTTACTAAATTTATAAATGTGATTTTTATAATCAAATATTCCAGAGGAAACTAATTCTATTCCAATCTTTTTTCCATTCTGTTATCGATTTCCCTTTTAACATGTGTGTTTAAATGTCCATCTCGTACAATTCATATAATTTAATTTTCCAGTCTTCTACATCTAGAGCTAGCAGTGATTTCCAGTTCTTCACTATGATAAGTCTTGCCGCAGTAATCATATTAAGTAATATTTTTCAGTTTTTTGACTCTTGATTTATCCAGGCTACTCAAAATATTTAATAAGTATATCTCTGGTTTCATAGGGAAATTAATTTTTAGTGATTGTGTAATTAATTGATGATATTTTTTTCCCAAAATTTTTAACTTCTTTACATTCCCACCACATGTGAAATAGTGTTCCTTTGCTTAGCTTAGCTTACATTTCCAACATATTCCAGATGATTTTTTAATTAATTTTTCCAATTCTTTCTGGAGTTAAATACCACCTTAAATAAATTTTGTAATAGTTTTTTTAAAAACATTACTATTGGAATTTTAGATATTTTGACTAAGCTTTTTCCCAGTCTTCCAATTGGATGTCGTTTCCTATGTTTTATGCCCAGGCAATCATTTGGGGTTTTATCAACTCTTGTTCCATATCTAATTTTAATAAAATTTGACACATTTTTGCTAATATCTTACCATCATTAAGTTGTAATATCTTATCAAATTCATTTTATGACCTCTCAAATCCTCTTTTTTTATCTTTTTTTAATCTTTCATTTAATTGTCTGTATGGCAACTAATTACAAATTATCCCCTCCTGTGAAAGTTCTACTCTCGATTTTAGTTTCCATTTAACCTCTCTAGTTGCTATTAAGTCTTCATAACATATCCATCCTTTGTCACCCAATGTCTCTCTTCTCAAAAAAGCCTCGTGTGGTGATACCCACAGAGGATTTTTGAGTATATTTTATCTCTATAATATAACCAACATTGTAGGAGGGGTTTCCTAATAAAATTATCTTTAAATTCTTTATGTACCTTGTCTTTTTCATACCACAGGTATGCATGAAAACCAAATCTAGTGTTGAAACCTCCAAGGTCTAATAATTTAGTATTCTGAAGTTCAGTCCAATCTCGTAGCCAATTAATATAACTTGCTTGGAATTACAATTTGAAATTTGGTAATCCCAATCCTCCTCTTTCTTTTAGTATCATGCATTATCTTCCACTTTATTCTAGGCCTTCTCCCATTCCAAATAAATTTTGATAGTGCTTTATTCCAATCTTTAAAGGGAGCATCACTAGTTATGATTGGAATATTTTGAAAATAATATAGCATTTTAGGAAGTATTGTCATTTTTATTACCGCTATTTTTCCCATTAGTGAGAGATTTAAATTCTTCCAATTTTTTAGATCAATTTTTATTTTATTCCAGATTCTTTGAGAGTTATAGTTGAAGAGGTCTGAATTCTTTTTAGTCAGGTTTATTCCTAGGTATCTCACTCCAATTATTTTTTTGATATAAGTCTTCTTATCTGCCATTTTAGAAGAGGCATCCATGTGGGAAAATAAGGTAGAAGTACATTATGGTATGTTTTTAGTATTAATGATATCAATCATAGTTCTTTTATATTTGCTGTTCACTGCCCTGAGCTCTATTAGATGAGAGCATCATATAAACATCCAAAATAGAATTAAAGGTGTATTTGTAGGAAGTAATGATTGTTTTTAAGAATGTGTGTTGTGGTTATGTGTTGATGTTGTAATGTTGATATGTTTTTTCTTAAGTTAATAAAATTTGGAAAAAAATACAATTAAAGGTCCATTGTGTTTGAACATCTATTTAAGAGAACAATGTGCAGAATTTACCTATTATCAAAAGAAGATCTTTTGAACTTTAGAAAAGAGGAAATGTTCTTCAAAGGTTGGAGCCATACATAATTTGAAAGGCCTGACACGGTCACCTATGCAAAAGTTTTCTATTTCTCTTTGCACTGTTTTGGGAAGATACAGCAAAACTGCCATAACTCCTGTCTGTCCCCATCAAAGGTTGCCAGCCAAAACAAAACATGGCAGATTTCCAAAGGCAGGGAATTTATTATTTAATGCTAGCAATAAATATTTGCATGATCTGACATGAGAAAGATCACTGTGCAATAACGCAGTGCTCTATCTCCTGCCAAATTATATGTAATCGGAATTTAGTGTCTTGAGAATACAGTCTTAGCTGTAGTTTTTAAAGAGAGAGGATGCAGCAATTAACTCCTACCTCTATTATTCATGTATTATCAGAGCTTGGTATACTCACTCTTGGATTACAATTCCCAGAATCCCCCATCCAGTAAATGTAATGTTCCCAAACTCTGCTTATTATCCATGTTTAAGTAATACCTATTTAGGAGGACTAGGATTTTGGCACCAGCTCCACTGCTTCACAGTAAACACTGCCAACATGCCAGTACAATGTTACAGATGTCTGAAAAGGGGAATTTATGCATTAGCAGCTGAGCTCACACAGATACACCATGGGACTCCCTTGAGCACAAAGATATATTTGTATTTTCATGTGCATTTCTCATATAAATATTTCTGCTTCTTCTAATACACACATTTTAATACAATTTTCATAATATATATATTTCTGC
Source organism: Phrynosoma platyrhinos (assembly GCA_020142125.1). Classification (NCBI taxonomy): domain Eukaryota; kingdom Metazoa; phylum Chordata; class Lepidosauria; order Squamata; family Phrynosomatidae; genus Phrynosoma; species Phrynosoma platyrhinos. The sequence continues at coordinate 8,803,509 of CM034712.1, read as the reverse complement.
AAGCAATTTCCTTTAATATAATTCATTTTTGTATGCTATTTTCATTAATACATGCCACTGTTCTTATACTGTTTGGCATTAATATTGTTTTGTTACACATGACTATTTTTTCTTGTAAGCTACTCTGAATAATGAGAATGAATTAGAAGAACAAGATATAAATCACTCAACACATGAATCCAGCTTTTTTGCAGGGGATGGATGAGATTGCTGTCAGTAGCCAAGCTTTCTATTGGGAAAAGACTTCTTAATATAATTTCACATTGTTATTGCTGTGGTGGTGGTGGTGGTGGTTATGTTCCATCAAGTCATTTTCAATATATGACAGACCAAAGGTGAACCTATCATGGGGTTTTCTTGGCAAGATTTTTTTCAGAAGATTGTTTCCCCTGATGTTAGGAGAGTGGGACTTGCCCAAGGTCATCCAGAAGGTTTCCATGGCTGAGTAAGGATTTGGATTCTGGTCTCCAGAGTTATAGTACAACACTAGGTTGACCATCCATACTGTTTTAAATAGGATAGTACTTTTTCCCCATATTTCTAGACCCATTGTTTTAATATAAATATCAATTTTGTCCTGTTTTCAAGAAAATACCCTGTTATGTTGCAAAAATGGTTGGAAGATCTCTGTTTGAAATTGTATTTGTCAAAAATAACCCTAAAAACCAAAAACAAAATTGTGTCATGGAGTGTTAGAAGTTTTATAAGGTGTTGAAAGACCAAAATTTGTTACGTAAGATTACTTCTTCAGAGAAATAGTTATTTTACAATTGTGCTGAAATACACTTTGAGTACCACTGGACTGTATGACTTTAAATCAAGTCCATTCTCCACTGCTTTTTGTAACATCTTGCTTGACAAAGAGCCTATCCACACCATAGAAATAAACTGGTTTGACATCGTTTTAATTGCAATGGCTTCATGCTATGGAATTCTGGGAATTGTACTTTGTTTTGCTCTGGTGCCACAACAAACTACAATTCACAGAATTCTATAGCATAGAGCCATGGCAGTTAAAGCAGTGCCAAACTGAATTATTTTGCAATATGGATACAGCTTAATAGATCTCACAATCTCAAAAGCTTGCATGCGTTTTTGTTCCTTTTTCTAGCTGGCTTAATGAAGATATTATCACAACTGTGTGTTTTAAATTTTGTCTTGTGGCAAAGATTTTGAACAGCAAAGCCAATTAGTGTCTGAAAGATGGAGTAGTTTATTCTTGAATAGGTAATGAAGAGCTGTAATCATTACAAGAGATCAGTTTGTGTGGGAGATGAAAGTGCTAGAACTGGTTTGTTGATAGATCAACACGTAAAATAAATAAAAAAATATTTGTAACATGGGAAATGTTCCTATAACTCAGGATAACAAGTTAAAGATACATTTTTGGCCCTTCTTTCAATGTATTTCTTAAGACAAGTGATTAATACAAAGAAACCAGTCAAAAATCATGTATATGTTTTATCACAAATTTAAATATACAGTGCCAAGGGCTATTTAGCAAATTAATACCATATGAAATTTATGCAACACTGAGACAGGAAATAAATGGCTGCATTTAATTCAGTTACATACTAACTGAAATGAAGCGAACAGGATTATTAAACACACCAAAGATCTGAGAGCACCAACATGGTGTGGGGCCAAACCATTTCAAAGCTGTCTTCTCTCACAAGAAGCTGCAAGAAACTGCTTTCCAGGACAACTGTGTAAAAGCACCTAGCTCTTAAATATGTGTATATCTCAGTGGGGAGTGCTGGGGGTGCAGACTGCACCAGATGACACCCTAAGGGGGGGTGACACCACTGCTCTTCAAACACCTACCTTTGGGCAGAAATGGGCTGTGGCATTCATCTGCTTCCTTTTAAAATGCTTTAAGAGATTGTGGGAGTGGAATCAAGCTCAGTGGGAGGAGTAAGGAGAGGCCCCAGATTTTGATAAAATTAAACTTTCAAATTTTAATTTTTTAATAAAAATAAATATTGAATTTTATATATAAAAATATTATTTTTAAATTTTCTTTACAAACATCATATCTTAACCACATCTTCACTATGTATATGTAAATACATTTAGGTTGCACATATGATATTGTAATTTGAAGGTGTAATTTTAATGTTGCTAATTGTTTTTGTCACAGCTTTTAGCATTACTTACCTTTATTAGTTTTATTTCCTTAATACATCTATATATTTCAATATGTACATCTCTCTGTATTCTTTACAACTGATTTATTTTCCCTACTCACTTCTAATTTACAATTCTTAATACTGAACTCTTTCGGTTTCCTTATAGTTCCTTCTTATTGTCTATAATGTCTTTCCCTTTCTTCCTGTGTTTTTTATTTTTGTTTCAATAATTTCCTTTTTTTAACAGTTTATTCCCTATATGACAGTATTTGTCCCTTAACTTCTGTCCACTTTATCTTATTTTGAGATTTCATTCTCCTACCTCTTCCTTTCCCTAAGGAAAGTTATATTAATTTTACATAGTGTATTATAAGCAATTTTTTTCTCCAACCTTCTTTTCTTTTCTTATCCTTAATGCCTCAATACTTTAGTACATCTTTATTAGCTTGCCAAATTTTTTTCCAGTAGTTCAAAACAGGATACCATTCTGTTTCATGTTTTTTCATAGATTTGTCTTTGATTAAATAAGAAAGTCTGTCCATTTACCTTAGCTCATTCGTTTTATGTAGCCAATCCTCAATTAAAGGAGCATCTTTATTGTTCCAATTTTTATCAATTGTTAACCTTGCCGCTGTTATTATATATAGCAACACCGTCCAATATTTTGATTCCTCTTGGGGATTCGGGAGCGATATCGTGTTTAGCAAATAGAATGCTGGTGATCTATTATATTGTATTTTAAATATTTGTTGGGTTATCTTGTGTACCTTCTTCCAGAATTTCTAAATTTTCTTGCATGGCCACCACATGTGATATAATGTGCCTGTTTTTTTGCTGCCATCTCCAACATTTGTCTTCTTTTAAGTTGTATATCCTTTTTATTTTTTTCAGTGTATAGTACCACCTATTTGATATTTTCAAGAAGTTTCCCTTTAAATCTTGAGAAGGAGAATACTCATTTGTTCTTTTCCAGGCTTTCTCCCAGGATTCCAATGCAATATGGTGGCCTATATCTTGTGCCCACTTAATTATATTTTCTTTAATAATCTCTTTCTCCAATTCTCTTTCTAAAATTATTTTGTAGATCTTTGAAATCTTCTTATCTAGCTTCCATAGTAGGTCATCTAATTCATTCTGTTGTTCTTCTATGCCTACCTTTCTCATATTTTCTTTGTATTTTCTTTTAATTTGTAGATAGTTGAACCAGTACAAATTTATATCTTACTTAGTTAATTGAATATGAAGTTCAAATATTGAAGATTTTCAAAGATATACCTGTGAGATTTTTGAAGAAAAAAATAATATCAGTTTTTAACAACACAATTGAGAAAAGATGAAATACCTTATCACTGGGAGGTTCTGGAAGGTGTGACCTTTTTGTACAAAGAAAATGAATTGTGATAACAAGAGTTATGGAAGCTAAAAAATTAATGGACCAGTATGGACAGAAACAGAATTCAACAACTATTTTAAAAAAATTTAAAAGTTCCAGAAAGGAATTTGAGGAAGATAAAAATAGAATAGGAACAAAACCCCAAAAAGGCATTTGAGAAAAAGACTAACAGAGATAATAAGAGCAGTAATGATGACAAAATACCACAAAAGAATGACCCTGAACAAGAAATACAGGATCAGTAAAAACTACAAGATGAAGACCAAGTGGATGAAGAGGAAGATGGAAGAGAAGAGGAAGAGGAGGAGGAAATATCACTAGGTTAATTAATTGCAGGGGGATATACCGACAAAAATGATGGACGATGAGATAAAGTTTGTAACTAGGAATGTTCAAGGTTTGAATACACCCCCAAAAAAGAAGAAAATGTTTCACAATTTACAAAAATTAAGATGCGATTTGATATGTCTACAGGAGACTAGAATAAAGAAAAATATATTAAACATTTAAGAAATGTAAAGTTGGATCAAGAATTTGTCTTAGCTGCCCAGACAAATAAAGAAGGGTGTGGCAATTTATGACATTCCAAATATGAGGCAAAAGAAATGTTAAATGATCCACATGGGAACTTTTGTAGCACATATCATTGCTTTAGACACATCTAAAGCAGTGATATAGAGTCCTTGGGTGTGGTGGAGGAGTTTTTTGCAGCAGAGCAGCAGCAGCCAACAACAGCAGCAGCTCCAAGGCCTCCCAGGGCCAAGGAGCTTTTAAAAGCAGAAACCAACTCCCTGCAGGCACCAGGGCATGGAGGAGGGGGCTCTTCTTATATCTTCTTTCTCTTTTAGGTATAATATCTTAAGATTAAGTGGACTGAATTAAGAGGGGGTTAATCTTCCATTGCTTAAGAGGGGGGGATATAAAGATGGGGGAAGAGTAAGCTTTGTTATTCTTATGGTATAGATAAGTGGTATCTTGTCAGTATATAAAGGAAGAAATACTTATTTCTCTAATTTTTAGGTACAGGAAAATCTATATACTCCCCGGATAAGAATAGTTTCTTTTTCCTTTCTTGCTAACTATCAATTAACTTTCTTTTCTACTCTGGTAAAGGAAAAGTTATAGTGTACACTTAAGGGAGAAAAAAATGGAGTCAATTAATAATTTACAAACATTAGTAGTCGATAGTTGAGACCCAAATAAATTACTACTAGAAGAAATAAAGAAATTAAGAAATTAAGAGAAGATATCAGAGTAAAAACAAGAGCTTAGATAAGATCTGAAATACAGGATTGAAAGAGGAAATTAAAATGGAAATACAAAAAGAATTACATGATTTCAAAGAAAATTTCCACAAGATAACAGCTGAATTGAAAGAAATAAAAAATGAGATGTTTATGATAAAAAGAAGAAAAAAACTAGAAAGTAAGATGTCATTATTGAAAAAAAACACAACAACTAGATGAAAGCTTCAAAAATTCAGTTGAATTACGATTAAGAGGGAGAGCCCTCAATATAATTGTTCAGACAGAATCTATAGACTCTGTTGTTGGAATTTTACTGGATCAGCTTCAACCCGTGAGTACCAATAATGTGGACAAGCTCCTTGGTAGAGTGAGGAAGACAAGTTGCCCCCTTGATCCTTGTCCATCATGGCTGGTCATCCGGGGGTGGTGCATTGAGGGTATTCATTAGGGACATCAACAATGCATCCCTTAGGGAAGGTTTTGATCCATCTTTTTTAAAGGAGGGAGTGGTTAAGCTGCTTCTGAAAAAACCTTCCCTGGACCCCTGGATATGAATAACTATAGGCCACTCTCCTTGCCTATAGATATTTCAATTTATTTCACAAAAGAAAGGGTACAGACTTAATCGTAGATATGAACTATAAGAAGATGCTTTATATAGAGGGCCAGGAAATCATGATATTCAAAGACATTCCAGCTTCAATTTTACAAAAAAGGAAATAATATGCCAAACTGACACAATATTTGAGACAAACAAGCATAAAATATAAATGAGGGGGAAATAAAGGAGTTCTCTTTTCATTTAAAAAAAAGGTTTGTAATAAATTCGCCCCCCAAAAAAAGCAAGGGAATTTCTGGAAAGTATTAGAGAGGAGAGACCAGAACAAGATGCAGGGAGCTTTAAGGACCTTTTAGAGGATTTGAGCAAAAAAGGATTCAATAAAAAAATCAATAAATTAAGAACAAAATATGGACAAAAACTTTGGAATATTATGAAGAGGAAACAAGTAAAAAGGAAGATTCAGAACTAACCAATGAGTCAGGAAAAGAATCTAAAGAATCTAAAATTAATTGTGAATGAATTGGAGGAAGAAAAGGGTGAGAATTATAAAAAGTAAAAAAATAGAAAACAAAGAGATAATGAGAGACTGAATGAAAATGATCAAAAGACTAGGAATAGGGAAAAGAAGTGAACTCAAGAAACAAATAGATGTAAAAATATAACAAGTTTTAAATTAGGTTCTTGGAATGTGAGAGGGTTAAATAAATTTAAGAGGAATCAGATTTTTCATATTTTAGAAAAAGAGAAATTTGATTTTATTTGTCTTCAGGAAATTAAAATTAAAGAGAAAGAAATAAAATATATTTACAATACAACATTAGGTCAGATATTTTATTCTACTACTGACAAATGGAAAGGAGGGGTGGTCACTTTTATAAACAAGAGGTATACTACGAAAGAGGTTTGTAAAGATAGTGAGGGAAGAGATATCATTGTGGAAATCATCTTACCATATAAAAAAATATCATTAATTAATATATATGCACCAAATGAGAAAAAAGAAGTTTTTTTCAAGAAATTAAGGAAAGCCTTAGAAGATCACAATATATATGATAGTATTATCTTGACAGGGAACTTTAATGGGGTAATAGTGCCAGAGAGAGAGAGAAAGATCTTATAAAAGTAAAGATAGAAAACCTCAGGGTAAATTACCAAAGAACTTTTTGATTTAACAAAAACATTGTCATGAGAGGATGTCTGGATACATTTGCATGATAATATGAAAGGTTACACTTTTTTTCTCATCCACACCAGACCACATCTAGAATAGATATGTTTTTTTGTTTCTAAAATTTTGCTAAATAATATACAAAGTATGGATATCCACCCTAAACAAGTCTCTGACCATAACCTGATAGAACTGAGAATAGGTATAAAAAACCAACTCTATTTGGAGATTAAATGAATATATTTTGCATGAAGAAAAATATGTAGATAAAATTTTAAAAGAAATAAAATTATTTTTTCAAGAAAACAAAACACAAGGAAGGCCATTGAAGTTAACTTGGGATGCTGGTAAATCAGCATGGAAAGGTTATTCATTAAAAGATGTATAGAAATAAAAAAATGAAGGTAGATAAATACAAAAAACAGCTGAAAGAAAAAGAATCAGAACATGAAGAAAAATCTACAGATTTCAAAATTCAGGAAGAAATTAAAATAATACAAAAACAACTACAAGAACAAGTAACAGAAGAATTAGCACATAAATTAAAAAGTTTGAAACAACATTACTTTGAAAAAGCTAATAAAACAAGTAAATGGCTTGCAAACAAACTGTGTAAAGAAAAGGAAAAACATTAATTACAGAATTGAAAGATAAAGGGGGAAAGATAACAAATCAATAAGAGATTATTAATATCTTTATTCAGGAATATTCGAAGTTATTTAAAGAATTTCAGAAAACAGCAAAAACTAGCAAAATAATTAGAAAATATTTGGATCACAAAAATGTTACAAAATTGAATAAGGAACAATCAATTTTTTTTAATGACCCTATCACAAAACTTGAGATACTCTTGGCAATTCAAAACCTAAAAGAAAATAAAGCTCCGGGCCCAGATGGCTTTACTGCCATATTTAAAATGGAACTGATTGACCATTTATTAGAGCTGTTAAACAAAATTCCTTCAGAGGGTATCTCAGATTCCTGGTCTTATGCAGAAATAATCTTTATACCCAAAGAGGGAAAAGACTCTCTGGCAGTATCTAACTATAGACCTATTTCTCTGTTAAATATAGACTACAAGAATTTTACAATGATCTTGTCTAACAGACTTAAAAAGATTTTAGTAAATGTAATTCATGAAGACCAGAATGGATTTATCCCTAAGAGGTATATAAGAAATAACACAAGAACAATTTTAAACTTATTAGAGAATTATGAACTAAATAATGATAACAAATTATTGTTAATTTTTGTCGATGCCGAAGAAGCATTCAACAATGTAAATTGGCTTTTCTTGTTAGAAACTTTAAAGAACATGGGAATCAGGGATAGCTTTTTAGGAAATATAAAATGCATTTTATGGAACCCAAAGAGCACATCTCTCAATGAATGGGGTAAGATCACCAGAACTAAATATAGATAAAAGAACAAGACTGGGTTTCCCACTGTTTCCTCTGTTATTTATTTTGATTTTGGAAGTTCTTTTGAATGCCATAAGAGAAAATTTGGAAATCAGAGGGACAAGAGTCAAGGGTTATGAGATCAAATTGAAAGCCTTTGCTGATAACCTAGTTATTGTTTTGGAAAACCCCTTAAAAAGCATTGAATTTTTACTACAAGAACTTGAAAATTTTGGGAATTTGTCTGGCTTTAAATTAAATAAAGATAAAACATGGTGATTAACAAAAATATTTTTAAAAGAAGGTATAAGAATAGAAGAAAAACTGAGGTGTAGAATCAAGGACAGAGTTAAATATTTGGGTATCTGGTTCTCAAATAAAATTTCAGACCTTTTTGATCTAAACTACCCTGCAAACTGGAAGGGAATACAGGAAAAAATGGTGAATTGGAAAAAATTTTAAAGCTATCTCTATCAGGTAGAATAGTGACAATTAAAATGTGCATCCTTCCAAAATTGATGTTCCTGTTTCTAAATATTCCGATAATATATAATCAGAAAATTCTTTTTCCATTGGGAAAAAGAATTTAAAAAATTTATATGGGATGGGAAGAGAGGAAGAACTAAATGGTCAATTCTGAAAGACTCTACAAAAACAAGGGGAATGGCAACTCCTGATCTCCAACAATACTTTAGTGCAGCTTGTATTGTGTGGATCCAAGAGTGGTTTAAGCTAAATAACTCAAAAACTATATTATTAGAACAAATTAAATTACAATATGGCTGGCATGCATATGTTTGGTATGATAGTTACAAAAAAGATAAAGAATTTAACAAATATATATTAAGGAGATCATTACTCAACAGTTGGCTGAAAGTAAAACAAAAGTTTTATACAGGTATCCCCCTTTGGGCTTCCCCACAAGAGGTCTTTTCTTTTCAAGGGAGTAAGGTTCAAAAATGGCTTACATACAAAGATTTACTATCCTATGATAGAGAGGTGTGGTGAACAGAGATCCAGCTGGTCAATCAGGAGGCAGCTGAGAGCCAGCCAATGGGAGTTCAGCTGGGAGTAGTATAAAAGCCCAGACTGACAGTTAGAAAGAAGAAGGTTTGGGTCAGAGTGTGTGTTTGGAAAGTTTAGCCAGTAAGAGGGCTGTGTTTAAGGTGTTCCTGAGGGAACTGAATTTTAGGGAGATAGAGGGTAAACTCTGAACACACACAGAGCTCTGGAAGAGAGAGGGCCTCAGCAGATGGCTTATTAAGC
>CM034712.1:8784098-8794244 GCA_020142125.1 Phrynosoma platyrhinos | reverse complement strand
CCTATTATAGAGAAGTTTTGGATAAAGATTCATTTTGAAATGAAAAAGGTGCTAGATTTAGAATTTGATATGAATCCAGAACTATACTTGCTAAATATAACCTCAATACTAGGCAAGGAAGGAGAAAGAAAACATTGGAGAATAGAATTGTATTTAATAACAGCAGCTAGAATGCTAGTGGGAAAAAATTGGAAATCCACGTTTGCCAACTATAGATGAATGAAAATATAAAATATTTGATATGAAGGAATTAGACAGATTAACAGCAAAATTAAATAAAAAAGAAATGGATAAATGGAATAGAGAATGGTCAGGAATGACAATTAATCTGGTAAATTTGGTAAATGACTAAAAAAAATTTTCATGAAAAAAAACTATTTAAGATTTACATAGGAACAATTATCTATTTGTATTCTCCTTTATTTAGAAAGATAAAAGTTAAAAAAATAAAAAATATTGCAATTTAAAATTCAGTGCTGAGAGCACTTGCATTAAAGTCAGAATACACTGCTGATTGTAAAAGGAAAAGTCAACCCTAGCTGAAAATGGTTGTTATGATATATGTTTACTTTTGAGCTCTGATGAGTTCTTAGGGACATATATCTCGGGCAGATTCCATATGGTGATGCTGGGGGATAGCAGCTCTTCAAAAAGAGAACTGACATCTGGCATCCCTCAGGGCGCCATTTTATCCCCCATGCTGTTTAACATTTACACGAAGCCACTGTGAGAGATCATACAGAGACATGGGGCGCGATGTTATCAGTGCGCTGCTGACACCCAACTATACTTCTCTATGTCTCCATCTGCTGCAGTGACTAAGGATGGCATTACTCCTCTTTGATGCCTGTCTTGAATTGGTAATGGGCTGGATGAGGGAAAACAAACTCAAGCTGAATCTAGAGAAAACAGAGGTACTCTCGATAGGTACTCCAAGTCCAGGAAAAGAGTTTTGCCTTCTAGTCCTGGATGAGATCACACTTCCCCTAAAGGACAAGTACGCAGTTTGGGAGCACTCCTGGATTCATCTTTACAATTGTCATCTCAAGTGACATCCAGGAATGCTTGGTATCAACTTCAGCTGATCTGCGAACTGCGTCCCTCCCTGGACCGAAAGGACCTTGAAGCAGTAGTACTTGCCCTGGTAATCTCTCATTTGGATTTCTGTAATGCGCTCCACATGGAGCTACCTCTGTACCACATTTGGAAGCTCCAATTGGTTCAAAATGCAGCAGCCAGATTGGTCACCGTAACATCTAAGTTGGACCATAAAACACCTGTATTAAAATCTCTTCACTCACTGCTGATTAGCTTCCGGGCACAGTACAAAGTGTTGGTTATTACCTTGACAGCCCTACATGGCTTGGGCACAAGTTAGTTGAAGGAATGCCTCTCCCCACATAATCTGCCCCGGATTCTCAGAACATCTGGGAAGAAGTTATTAGAACACCATAAAATTAAACTTACCACAACTTCCCAAAAATTATTTACAGTCACAGCTCCCAAGTTGTGGAACAGCCTGCCGGAAGAGATCCATCTTATTACTACTCTAGAAGCCTTCAAGAAGGCACTTAAGATGGAGCTCTTCTGGCAGGCCTATCCATCTCATCTTCCAGATTTTTAGATTCTGACAATGATAGGGTATTTTATTTTATTTTATTTTATTTTCATTTATTTTATTATATTGTATTCTATTCTCTTAATCTATTATTATTGTTCTGATTTTTATTACTTTATTGTTTATATTTTGTACACTGTATTCATTTTATTGTGTAATCCTGCCTCAATCCGTAGGGAGAAGTGGGAAATATAAATAAAACTTATTATTATTATTATTATTATTATATTTTATTTAAATATTTTTTCCTGGTAAACATGTATAAGTTGCTCTTCTGTATATATTTGTGACTGTATTAAATTGATTTTTTTGTGCAATAAATAAAAAAGGGGAAAAAAGAAATAGTAAAAAAAAATCAGTGATATGTTGATTGTTTATGAAAAATGCAGAGATAAAGAAGAGAAATACATAGAAATTGGGGGGAAAATCATGGAAGCAATAAAAGAGAGAGAAACTCAGCTGAAAAAAATCCGAAGGATAATAAATTGCAAGAAGAGATAAAATGTCTATAAAAACAAAAAACAATAACAACAATTGAAGACATTGAAAATAAAATTAAATTTACTAAACAAAAATATTTTGAATTGGCAAATAAACCAGGAAAGCTCTTGGCATATAAACTGAGAAAAGAAAAAGCAAAATGAACAAGAAAGCAGATCAGAGATGGTGATAAAATAGACAAAGATCAGAAAAAATAAAACCAATATTTCAAAGATTCTACTCAAATTTATTCAAAGAAGCACAAAGAAAAAAAGAAAAAATAGAGAAATATTTAAATGTACAACATATCCCAAAAATAACAGAGGAACAAGGAAAAACTTAAATAAATTGATAACTTGAAGAAATATTGAAGGAGATAAAAAGAAGAAAATCTGGAAAATCACCAGGGCTAGATGGATTCATAATGGAATATTATAAAACATTCACAAAATAATTAATAACCCTGCTCCAAAGAACAATGGATGAAATATTAAAAGATCAAATACTGAATTCATGAACTCAAGCAAATATAATGATTATCCCTGAAGAAGACAAAGACCCATTGGAACCTCATAACTACAGACCCATATCCTTATTAAACTGAGATTATAAATTATTGGCTTCTATTTTGTGAGAAAGATTAAAAGAAATTATGAAAGAATGGGTCCACGATGATCAATCTGGTTTTTTACTCAACACAATGATTAAAGATAACATCAGAAATATATTAAATTTGATCAAGTATTGTGGAAAAATTGTGATAAACAATTACTCTTAATTTTCCTGGATGCCAAAAAAACATTCAACAAAGTAAACTGGGAATTTATGTCAAGTGTTTTGGGAAAAATGGACTTGGGCAAAAACTTTGGAAAATGGGTCAAGAAGATATATGCATACCAGGAAGCAAGCATAATAGTTAATGGAAAGAAAACTAAAACATGTAAAATATTTAAAGGAGTATGACAAGGCTGTCCTTTGTCCCCATTACTTTTCTTAATTACTATGGAAGTTTTGCTCATAGCAATAAGGTGAAAAAACAAATTAATAAGTGTGAAAATAAAAGGAAGCAAATACAAACTAAGAGCTTTCGCTGATGGTTTGGTGATAAACCTGGGAAACTCATTAAAAAATATTGATTGTCTAATGAAGAAACTGAAAAACTATGTAGAAGCTTCTGGTTTTCAAATTAATAGGGGGGAAATGAAGATGTTATATATGAATATATTCGATAAAGAGAAACAAGAACTGCCTCTAAAAACTGGGTTCCAGATAGAGAAAAAGTAAAATATTTAGGAATTTATGTAACAACCAAAAATACAGATCTTTTCAAAAATAATTATGATTTGGCTTGGTAAGGGATATAAAAAAATTTATAATGGTGGGATAAGTTGTATTTATCATGGATGGGTAGAATATCAACAATTAAAATGAATGTTTCTATTTCATAATTTGCCAATTATTATTAATGATCCACCATTTAATGCTTGGCATAAAGATATCTCAAAATTTATTTGGAAAGACAAAAAACCAAGAGTCAAAATTAAAGTACTACAAGATTTGGTATCAAGAGGTGGTTTAGGGTTCCCCAATTTCAAATTGTACTATCATGCAGCTGCTTTCAATTGGGTATTAGATTGGATAAGACTTAAGATAAACAGAATAAGAAAAGTGTGGACTTGTTATAAGGGCTACATGGTTATATGTTCTATGAAAAAGTGAAAGTTAACAAAGGGCCTCGGCAGACAACTAATAGAGTCGTCTTCGAGGCCCTGAAGAGGAGGGGCAGCCACACGAGCGGCGCCCCTTCCTCTTCCTGAGGTCGCCCTCGGAGTCGCCAGCCCTCCGCATGGCCGGCGCTCTGGAGATGACCTCACGCCGCAGCAACCACATGCGCTGAGGCGGAAGAGTCAGGGAAAGTGTGCCCGCTGCTTTTAGGGCACACTTTCCCTGACATCTAAAAGGAGCGCCAATTTGGAGCTCCTTTTAGGGACGCTGCAGGAGCGCTGTTGTGCGGAGGCTCCGCTCCACCGGCGCTCCGTCCGGCTGCGTCCCGGAAGCAGTCGTCTGCTTCCCCCCAAAGATTTTAATAATCGCTTTATAAGAAAGTATTTACTAAGAGTCTGGATGAATATAAAATCAAAATGGTGTACAAAAATTCCTATGTGGGTATCAAGAAATGAAGTGTTATTTAAAAATGAAAGCTACACGAAGATAAATGGGTTACATATGAAGATATAACAAAAATAGAACATAATCAAAGAACATTGAAAACAGAAATGGAACTGATAAGCAATTGTAATTGGTTTTTATATCGATGTATGAAGGAAAGATTTAATCAAGATATGAAATTATGTAGCATAGATAAAGCAAATATAAACTTGAAAAGATGATGATAGAGGATGAAAATAACCACGAAATTTCAAAATTGTACGAATTATTATCGAACTATGAATTAGAAGGAGAAAATATAAAAGAATGTATGATTACCTAGGCTAAAGATTTAGGACAAAATATTCAACTGATACAATGGGAAAAGAAAAGGTTAAGTTATACTATGAATTATGACATGAAAGAAAGTCTTATTAAAATGCAATATAGATGGTATCTAACTCCATACAGACTTTCAAAAGTGAACAAAATGCTTAAAAATAGTTGTTGGAAATGTGAAGTAGAAGTATGCCCTTCCGGATGCCCTTCAATTTGAACCACTGTTGGTGAACATGTAAAATAGACAAAGAGATGATGGCAGATTATTCATTCCTGGATAAAAAAAAATCTAAAAATTAATGGTTGTGCAGACCCAAAAATGCATCTGCTGAACATGACTGAAGATTATGATCATGAAATGAAACATGGAAAATTACCATGATAATAGTGGTGGGAATGCTTTATGCTTCAAGATAGAAAAGTAATGAAATATCAGACATCAATGAATGGTTTTCAAAACTATATGATTACATGGAGATAGATAAACTAACTCATTTTGTAGTTTTTTGTGGGGTTTTCGGGCTGTGTGGCCATGTTCTAGAAGAGTTCCTTTCTGACGTTTCGCCAGCATCTGTGGCTGACATCTTCTCTGCCTATAACTCATTTTGATTTTTTAAAAAATACAATAGAAAACTTTAAAAAACAATGGGAGCCTTTGATTATATTTTTAAAAGAAGCTAAAGGCAATTTTATGGGAATTGCTTTTGAGTAGATTTCATTAGACACTATTTTAGAAGATACCGAGATATGAATAAGGTGGTTTATTTGTGTAATTATTTAGTAAGACTACAGTAGTTATAAAAGACAATTGTGTTAATATGCAAATATAGAACCTTTTATCAGGAAGATAAGGAAGGTACATATAATTTAGTCTGTATTAAATATAGATCCTGAAGAAATGAGGAAGTAACTACAAATCAAATTGACTTTATACTATTTGGTGACTAAAGTTTGTACTTAGATATTAATTATTATATGATGACACTGATAATTTCAATATGTTTTAATTTTATGAAAACAACAACAAACAAACAAATAAATAAATAATTTTGTATGGTTTGAAATGGGAGGAGGTCAATGGGGGTTGTCACCATGAGTTACTGCACTGAGTGACACTAACCATAGTGATCTCATTTGTCCTTTTAAATTAATGTGTATTTTGACTGATGTGTTTAAAACCAATATGGTGTGTCTGTTAATTGTTGTTGTCCCCACCTCGATCCATGGTAAGAAATATTATTATTATTATTATTATTATTATTATTATTATTATTATTAAAGCTACTATATTTTTTGAAACATACATACATATAGAAAGTCAGGAAAAGTCTGCAATGTGTGGTTGGTCTCTCCTCCTCCCACCTGCTGTACTAGATCAGCAGCAGAAAATTGCTTCTGGATCAGGCCCATCCAGGATATTTTGCTGCCCCAAAAAAATTAATATTTCATTTGGATTTTTGCACCTGACAAGTGAGAACCTGGCTTTAAATTCAGAAAAATACTTGTGATAGGGTTTGAAGGGAAGAGGCCCCTTTAGAAACCCCAGAAAAAATTTCACATCACGAAGAGCCATTTGCTACCTAAAGCAGAGAATCAAATGACTCCCTCATCCCACCCAAGTCAAGTACCCAAAACCACTCTATAAGACAACTGTTCCCCAAACCCAACAGTACAAATCCAATAATAACAAAATGAACAAATACATAAATCAATAATCATTTTAATTCTCTTTTATGACACCCCAAATTTGCTGCCTGAGGCAGCTACTTCACTCTAGCTAGTGGTTCACCATGCTGTGAGTGTATCCTATGGCTTCATCCACACTTCAGAAACAAATCTCATTTGCCACCACTTTGCCATAGCTCACTGCTATGGAATTCGGGGAATTGTTGGTTGTAACTTACTCCACAATTCCCAGAATTCCATAGCATTGAACTATGGCAGTTAACATGTTGTCAAACTAGATGACGTCTGCACTGTGGATGTAGGCTAGGACAATGTAGTCAAGAGAGCCTGCCTCTTGTTAGAACCCTTTGACATATTGAGATATGCATTCTAAAAAATGATCTTTAAGACTAAAATCTTTCAAACTCTGTGCCTGTAAATGTTTGGATAGTGTAAGACAGACACCACACTTAAAAGAGGGAAATTATATACACAATGAGAGACCCAATTCACTTCTCCTCCACACAGCTCCAGTCTTCTGAATAATCCAGTGTCAAGGCATTAATTCTTAGGTAATGGATGAGTGCAGAGCAGGATGAAGGAACCCTCACTTTGCTATATTACATTAATAAAGCACAGCAAAAGGATTCAATTTTTTATTGCTGAAAGGTTTCTCAAGATAGAGGGTTTATATGCTTCATCCTTAACATAAATTTCACTCTGTATTACTCATGAATTACAGACAACTTAATGCCAATCTGTCACAGCCTATAGGAGAGGCAAATTCATCATGTCTGTATAATTGGGGAAGCTGTAAATAAAAATGAGACAGGAGGAACTCTTGAAAGATAAAGTATCATGATAAAGAAGAAAAAACAATCTAATTCTTGTGGTACTCTCTATGGCTGAATCTGCACTACCGAAATAATCCAGTATGACACAACTTTAACTACCCTGGCTCAATGCTGCGGAATTCCAGGAAGTTTACTCTGTTGCTCTGCTCTGGTGCCACAACACACATACATTTACAAGGATGTATCTTGCGGGGGGGGGGTGGAACCTCCTTCCTCCTTCCACTGGTTGCTTTAATGCTGGGTGGGGAATCTTTCAAATGTTTTAAATGGCAACTCCCACAATCTTTTCCCACCAGTTGTACTGGCTGAGGCACATGGGAGCTGTAGGCAAAAGCATCTAGGGGGCAAATTTCCCCATGCTTACTTTAGAGGCATGGAAACCAAAATTGCCTACCTTCAGCTTAAAATGCATATTGGCAGGGCCAGGGATATCGGATAGGTTTATAGAATCATAGAATCATAGAGTTGGGAGAGATCACAAGGGTCTTCCAGTCCAAACCCCTGCCATGCAAGAACTCACAATCAAAGTACCCCCAACAGATGGCCATCCAATCTCTGTTTAAAGACCTTCAAAGAAAGAGACTTCACCACTTTCCAAGGGAACATGTTCCACTGTTGAACAACTCTTACTGTCAATACGTTCCTTCTAATGTTTAGGTGGAATCTGTTTTCCTGTAGCTCCCATCCATTGTTCCGGGTCCTATTCTTTGGAGCAACAGAAAACAAAATTTTATTTAAAAAAAATTGCTCCATCCTCAATGTGACACCCCTTCATATACTTAAACAGGGTTATCATGTCACCTCTTAACCTTCTCTTCTCCAGGCTCCCTAAGGGGAAATACAGACCAGCCAAAAGGGCCAGCCTGGGGCATGGCAACCACATGCTGGCTGCCCTGACTCTGCGCCAAAGCTGCCATCATGTTGTGTGCACCACTGCATGATGGACAGCATCAGGGTGCACCCTTGGTGCAGTGTTCAGACACACTGTGCCAATGGAGCATGGAAAAGCCACCTCCTAGTTCCCTTTCACACGTAGTCTCATTTAGCCAGGTGTGTCCCCCCCCCATATCTATGTATTTCATTTTTCTGCCCTAAGTGCAGTACCATACATTTATTCATTTTGAAATTCATGTTGTTAATTTTGACCCAGTTTCTAATCTATTCAGGTCATGTTGCATTTTGATCCTCTCCTCTGGGGTATTAGCTACTCCTAATTTAGTGTCACCTGCAAATTTGATAAGCATGCTCCCTGTTCTTTCATCCAAGTTGTTGATATAGATGTTGAATAGCACTGGGCCCAGGACAGAACCCTGTGGGACCCCTCTGGCCACTTCTCTACAAGACGAAGAGGAGCCATTGCTGAGCACCTTTTGGGTTTGGCCAGTCAACCAATTGCTAATCCACCTAACAGGTGTATTGTCTATCCCACATTTTACTATCTTGTTTGCAAGAATATCATGGGGGACCTTGTCAAAAGCCTTACTGAAATCAAGATATGCTACATCCACAGAAGTCCCTTGATCTACCAAGCTGGTAATTTTATCAAAAAAAAAGAGAGAGAGAGAGAGAGAGAGATCAGATTAGTCTGGCATGACTTGTTTCTCTGAAACCCATGTTGACTTTTTGTGATTATTACATTCCCTTCTAAATGTTCACAGACTCTTTGTTTATGGCATACACAAAGTGACTGTCTACTCATGCATCCCACTGTGTCACCCAGCATCACCACTGCTCCCTCTGA
The DNA here is from genome assembly GCA_020142125.1 of Phrynosoma platyrhinos. Lineage (NCBI taxonomy): Eukaryota > Metazoa > Chordata > Lepidosauria > Squamata > Phrynosomatidae > Phrynosoma > Phrynosoma platyrhinos. The sequence continues at coordinate 8,785,399 of CM034712.1, read as the reverse complement.
GGTAAAAAACAAGGCACTCAGCATTGATCACATGGGTGGGTATCTCATTGGGAATTGGCACTTTAGCCCTGAAAGACAAGGCCCAAATTAAAGATAGGTTGTGGTAAGCATGGGGGGAAACCAGTTTAAATGGCCTATGTAGACATACTCCTGGATGGGAGAGGGCCAGTTGGAAAAGTTGCACAATCACAGTGAAGATTTTCATATACATCGCAATTAAAGAGGACTTATCCCAGGAATAATCAAGGAATAACCAACAACAAATCATTCATGGGATTTCCTAGTGAATGATTTGTTGCTGGTTAGTCCCTGGTTATTCCTGGGCTACATCCTCTTTAATTGTGACATCATGTGAAAATCTTCACCGTGATTGCATGACTTTCCCAGGATAATGACTCTTTAAACCCCCAATTTTTCCTGATCTTCCCCATGTGAGAAAGTCCACAGTGGTTCAGCATTGAACTACAAGTCTGGAGACCAACATTCAATTCCCGCCCAGCCATGAAACTCACTAGGTGACATTCACATGCTCACAGTCACATGTTGTCAGTCTCGGGAAGGCAATGGTAAACCCCTTCTGAACAAATCTTGCCATGAAAACCCATGATAGATTCATCTTAGGGTTGCCATAAATCAGAAACGACTTGAAAGTGCACAACATACGAGAAGACTTCCATTTGGCCCACCTTAAATATCATCACAAGTATTTTTTCCCTTAATTTAAAGCCAGGACCTCACTTAGAATCATAGAATCATAGAGTTGGAAGAGACCACAAGGGCTCCTTTTGAACAGGAACTCAAAATCAAACCATCTTTGACAGATGGCCATCCAGCCTCTGTTTAAAGCTGCAAAAATGCTGCTTTGTCAGCTGCAAAAATGCAGATTTAAACAGGAATGTTCTAAAGCCCAGATTGTTTGATTAAATTTAAAAGCATCATGATTTCCAAATATATAGCTTCAAGTGGATTGACTATTTAATCTGAATGGAAGCAAAGGGAGTTGGTGTGGAACAGTTCTTCAATAACAATTTTCTGAATTTATTTCAGAGCTGGTATTTCATACATGGCCCACCCTTGCTCTCTTATTAACTCACTATAAATAAAACAGGGGGAGGGATTCTTTGCTTTAATAATTTGTTGCCTTCCATCCCAACCTGCCTGTTATGTTATTAAAAACCATTTTAAAAACAAAATTCACTCAGAACCTGTTTCCTTGACACACCCATCTCACAGGAACAAAGTCTATTCTTGGCGGTATTGTTAGGATATGGATGGGATATACAGTCAAAGGTGAAATGTAA
>CM034712.1:8753877-8767323 GCA_020142125.1 Phrynosoma platyrhinos | reverse complement strand
GTGTGGATTAACCAACAGATTTCCCCCGTGTGATAACGTCCTTACACAATCAAACCACTCCTACATTCTGAATGTTTCTCCTAATAGCTAACTTAAGTCTTTTGTTGTTAATTTCCATTACGCTGACTTCAATTTATGGCATCCCTATGAAGAGGGATCTCCAGGTCACCATGATCAACAGCCCTGCTCAGGTCTTGCAGACATAGGAGATTATCACACTAGCATTTAAGGCAGGATGCAGGCGGGAATTATAGCACGTAATTTACCACCAATTCCACTGGCCGATTACAGCCTAGCTGCAGTCCAGGCCCCAGGAGCACTCAGCAAGCCACTTTTCAAAGTTGGAAAGACAATCAAATGTTGTGGCACCCCAATTTCCTTAAAAGCAATCCATAGTTTTTCATGATCTATACAATCAAATGCTTTGCTATAATCTATAAAACACAGGCTGATTTTCTTCTGAGCTCATTACATTTATATGATTGATTTTTTTGTTTTGTAATGTCTAACTTCCCTGAAACGTGCTGCTCATATTCCCTGTTCCTATTATATGTGTTGTGTAACACTTAGCCAATTAGATTCATAGAATCATAGAATTGGAAGAGACTACAAGGGCCATCCAGTCCAACCCCCTGCCATGCAGGAACACTCAAATCAAAGCACTCATAACAGATGGCTATCCAGACTCTGCTTAAAAAATATCCAGAGGAGGAAACTCCATCATTCTCCAAGGCAGCATATTCCACTACCAGACAGCTCTTACCATCAGGATGTTCTTCCTGATGTTGAGGTAGAATTTATTTTCCTGTAGTTTGAATCCATTGCTCTGGAGCTGCTGAAAACAATCTTGCTTCATCCTCATTATGACATCCCTTCAAAACAAGGCTATCATATCACCTCTTAACCTTCTCTGCTCCAGGCTAAACATACCCAGCTCCCTTCAGGCTAAATATACCCTTCACCATTTTGGTTTTCCTCCTCTAGATGCACTCCAGCTTCTCAACATCTTTTTTCAATTGTGGTGCCCAGAACTGGACATAGTATTCCAGGCGAGACCTGATGAAAGCATTAACATTAAAGCTTCATTTTTTGGTCTTTTATTATCATTGCAAAATCATGAATTATTCCTCCAAAGCCAGTCTTCTTTTAATAATAATAATAATAATAATAGTTTTTATTTGATACCCCGCCCCTCTGAGCGCAATCGGGGCGGCTTACATCATAAAATCACAACAATAATTAAGAACAATTCCCTCCCCCTCCCCCCCTTAAAAAGTTATTAAACCAATTTCAAATTAAAATAAAAAATAAAAGGTAAATTCCTCCATACAACACAAAACAATACCTACGGAGGAATAAGTACTACTTTTAAATTTACACTTAATAGATGGCTAGTGGCTGAATCATTCTTCCCACTTCACAGTCAAAAGACAAGATGGTTGTTGGTTTACAGCTTTATAGCACTGTGATGCTAAAGCAGGGGTCAGCAATGTTTAGATACCTGGGATCGGTCGCTGGTGTCTAGGTTTTCCGCCGAGCCGGAGGGTGGGGAAGGTGTGCGCGCGCAGCCCCACCATTGCCGCTGCTGACCCCAGCCGCCGCCAGCCGCCACCGCTGCGCCACCACGCATGTCACAGTACTTTGGCATTTTGTTTGCCAAAATGGTGGCCATGACTCATTTGCGCATGCACAGTACTCTTGCAAACAGTCTGCTGCAAACTTGGGCATTGAGGAGGAGGAGGAGAAGGAGGCCAGCTTACCCATGCTTATAGCCAGAGGAGGTCAGCAAGGATGGGGCTGGGTCAGTCTTAGATGATTTATATGAAAAGCCAAGCAATTAAGGAGCAGACACACTAGGAAGTGCTGGAGATAAAATCCTGGAAAGAGCACCAAGACTTTGTCAGAGATTAACTGACATTCCTGGTGGAGAGCACACTCATCATGGACTCCTCACTTGCCTGACTCCTCAGACTGGATCTTTGAACCTTTGCTGTTCTCTGGAACCCTGGCCACTGGACTGACTGATGACCTCAGTTCTGCACACTTTGGTATGCTCTAAGGACCTTTCTTTGTACACATTGAATTTGACTTATTACAGACTCTGTGTCTTCTGGCAACTCACTATCTGATAACTAAGGGCAGATACAGGCCAGCCCTTTTGGCCATCCCAATGCCGCCATCATGCCACATGTGTCAGGGCACCCCATTGGCGCAGCATGTAGATGCTGTGCCAAAGGGGTACAAAAAAGCCGCTGCCGTGGCACTAAGGGCAGCTTTTTGCCACCCCAAAAAGGAGTGTCATTTGCCAGCTCTTTATGGAATGGCAAAAAGCCGGATCGAGGCTGTGGCATGTGGTTGCCACAGCCCAGATCTGGAGCTCCCAGGGACGACACAGAGCCACCCCTTAGGAGCCATCTGTATGACTCCTAAGGCTCTCTATTCCTGTTGCTATCCGCTGTTGGCAGCTTTCCCAGACATCAAGCTTGACCCCTCAGTAATTCTTGGACCTCATCAGAGTCCCATCTTTCCCCCAGTTTGGAGACTGGCTCTAGAACTGGTAATGTGTTGCCCATTGTAGATCCTTTAAATTGCTGTCTCCTACCACTTTTTATATTTTAGTCCTTGTGTGAGAGAAAGAGTGGTTTTTGACTCTGTGTGTGTGTATTGATTGCCCCTTTTTATAAATAAACTAAAATAATTTGGAACCTGCCTCTGCACTTCTTTGAGTTTGGAACCATTATACATAGGCTTATGTCCAAGGTTAGAGTTGCCTGAGTTCTCTTTCTGTTTCCTGTTGAGCTAAATTAATTCCCCTATTGAAGTCAATAAGTGGATGCCCTCTCAGGACCCCCTACAATTAGGGCAACAGTGGGAGTTCCTGGATCTTCAGCCCTAGATTAGACTGTGCTGTGTTAAATGACCACCCATCACAGAATCTGCAAAACTAGCAAATATTTGGCAGAATCTAACTAGTTCCTCAATGTGCCAAACTCTATAATGAAAATTCCATTTCAAAATGTCAATAGCTGCATTTGAATGTTTGCATATTTTCATTTATAATAAAAAGTGTGTTCATTTCATTTCATCTCCAAAATTTAATAATGCTTATAAATGTTACAGTTCTGTTCAAAGATCAATGTCTTACCTAGTTTTAAAATGAAGATGATTCTTGGTCTCCACAGTTCCTATTGTATAGCAATTAATTCTTCCAGTTCAATACTGCTATTGGGTTTGTTTGTTTTTAAAAGATCTCAGCTTGTCATACATCTTTCAGCTTCTCAAATAGTCAAGGGAAGAGAACCTCTGCAAAATTTAAAAAGAAGTCTCAAAATAACACCAGTTTCATTCTGAATGGCTTATTTCTTTGACAGCCTCAAGAGTAGCAACTCTTCTACGGGTGGTAAAATAATTGGCACAATATCAGAAAGCAATTTAATAACTTTGCTATCTGTTGCATTATGGATGCAAAATTCTCCCACTGGACTCAATCATAAGGTTGGAGTTGGCAATTCAGACAGCTTCTCAAGATTCTCCAAGCATTGTTGAGAGAAACATGAGTAGTACATTTCATTGAAGGTGGGCAATAACAAGACTTTGGAGGGTTTTGTTGATTATGCCTGCTGTGGGAGGGGGATTTGACTGTCCCAGTTGTTTGGAAATCTAATATGTCCAGAAGAGAATTAGCATAAAAGCATGAAAATATTTTGTAGATATCAGGAAAGAATAGCAAAGTTAATCTTTCTCAGCAACAGTCCTTCTGCACCTGGAAGGCCGCACGTTCCCCATTCTTTTTTTTTCTTTTCTTTTTTACCGATACAGACCCATGGTCCATGTTGACTAGTACTGCTTTTATCTGGGATGCGGTCACTCTCCACAGTTTCAGGCTGCGGTCTTTCCAGTTCCTACTTGGAAACAGCAAGGATTGCACATGGGAACTTATAGATGCAAAGCATGCTGTCTGTCCACTGAGCTATGGATTTTTAAGCATAGTGACCCTCATAACCAAAGTGTCAGAAACCTCAATAATGTTTGTAATATTTCACTGGTAATTACCATTTAAGTGAGCAGCAATGACTGTCAGGAAAAAACACATTTACTAGTCATGTACCCTTGTTCCCAACATTTATTAATCTATTTCTTCTGTCACCATGGCAGACATTAAAAATTACTAAGTACCAGATGGATCATGTATGATTTGAAAAGTCTGGCAAAATTCTTGTTGATTTGATATTTAATAGATACATTTTAGTTAGATACAATGTAAAAAGGAACATTGTGGAATATGGCAATGTATGCTGATTTTCCAGTTACCACTTGCTAAGAAAAGAATACAACTTCACAGATTTTTTTCCCTGAAGTTTTTTCATAATTGTTTGTTGTGATGGTCACCATTTCCCCATTACCACACCCTCATACCCCATGTTATTTTGGGGTGTAAATATTTTGTTACATTTTGTTATAATATTAGTTACATAGAGGCCAAAAAGCATGAACTTGAAAAGGTCATAATAAGCTTTAAGTGAACTTCTCATGATTGATCATAGATGACCTGAGGGCATGTGGAAAGGACCCTTGTAACTTAATGGCTGTGAGTATTGCTTCTTCCCATGTGCCATGTGCATTTCATTGTGAAGGTCAAAGACAAAGAAGTCTGTCAGCCAGTAAGCCAATCTCCTTGCTAGTCTCCATTTTATTTCCCAACACCTCATCCTATCCAAAACTCCTTGGGGTTGTCCTGAATTTATCTCTGATTGATTAAATCATGTCACCACCATCAACTAAAAATATTTCTTTTGTAACTCAGTTCAGTTCATCTTTATCATGGACATAGACCAGCACAAGTAAAAAGGAGATACAGAATAAAAGAAGATAATGTTAAAAACAATGGTAAAATCAAAGTAAATACTTTGATATGATACACAGAGAACTGAAAAAACTTGAATATGACAATATCATACTGTTAGGAGACTGTAACGCCATATTGGAACCAAAAACAGACAGACTATCCTTACGAGGAAAGAAGATAAAAAAAAAAAACCAAGGGAAATTGCCCAAATCATTTTATGAAATGATTAAGGACTTTAAAATGTAAGACGTCTGGAGAAGTAAATATAAAGAAGTAAAGGGATTTACTTTTTTTTCACAAGGACATAACTCTTTGTCAATTATAGACTTATTCTTAGTTACAAAACCCCTGATATTAAAGATAAAATCAATGGAGGTGTTGACGAAGTGTACATCGGACCACAATCCAATTATGATAGAGTTACTTGATAAAAAGAAAAGCTTTATATGGAAATTACAGGATGAGATATTTAAAGAAAAGAATAAAATAAACAAATTAAAAGAAACATTGAAATACTACTTTAAGGAAAACTAAAATGGAAGGAATTTCATCAAAGATAATATGGGATGTGAGCAAAGTGGTAATTAGAGGAACAATTTCTAAAATGCAATATGAACAAAGAAGAAAATAAAAAGAGAAAGAAGGAAAAATAAGGAAGAAATTAAAAGAAACAGAAGAGGAATGGAAAAAGAATGGAGATAAAAACTTAAAGTGTGAGATTGACAATTTACAACAACAATTAAAAATGATAGTCATCAAAGAAATAGGAAAGAAATTAGAATTGGTAAGACAAATGCATTTTTTAAGCTGGAAATAAAGAGGGGAAATTGTTAGCCAACAGACTGAGGAAGAAAATGGATAAGAAGATAATCACAGAGATAAAACATGAGGGGAAGATATTCACAGACTAAAATAATATTAAGAGGCTATTTAAAGAATACTATGAAGATCTTTATAGAAAAGAGGCAGATGGAGGAATCTAATAAAAAAATATTTAGACAGACAAAAATAATCACACTAAGCGAAGATCAAGAAGAAAATTTAAATAAACCAATATCTAGAAAAGAGATTCTAGAGGAGATAGGAAAACTGAAATTAGGGAAGGTGCCAGGCCCAGATGGGCTTTCATCAATATTTTATTTTTTAAAAATAGCTATGAAATAATTGAACCACTAAGAAAAATGGCAATTAATGTTAATGAACAAGGCATACCAGACTCATGGAAAGAGGCATACATCTGTTTGATACCAAAAGAAAATAAAGAGAAATTGGATGTAAAAAAAACTATAGACCAATTTCATTGATTAATACTGATTATAAAATATTTGTGGCTATAATAGCAACAAGACTAAAAAAGATCCTCAAATTAATAATCCACGAAGATCAGAATGGATTCCTACCCAGAAGACAAGCAAAAAACAATTTGAGAATAGTATTGAACATCATTGAATGCTTTGAACACCATAATGAACGAAAGCTGGTGATGATTCTGTTAGATGCCGAGAAGGCATTTGACAGAGTCAATTGGAACTTTATGCTAGATCTAATTAAGAGAATGGGAATGGGGACCAAGTTCACAGAGTGGATAAAGGCAATCTACAAAGACCAAAGAGCCCAAGTTATAGTAAATAATGAAAGAATTGAAAAGATCCAAATACAGAGAGAGGGTTGCCCCCTGTCACCCTTGTTGTTTATTATAATGTTAGAAATACTAAACAACCAAATCAGGGAAGACGTAATAATAAAAGGGGTAAATGTGAAAGAACATATTTTTAAATTACAAGCCTTAGCCAATGATATCTGTTTTCTAGAAGAACCTAAAGAAAGTGTAGAAAGATTATGACTTGTGATACAAGAATTTGGAAAATTAGCTGGATTTCTACTAAATAAAGACAAAACATCAATAATGACGAAAAATATGAACTCAAAAGAAGAGGAAGAGTTAAAGGAAATGACAGGATTCAAAATAGAGAAAAAGGTAAAATATTTAGGTATATACTTAACAAAGAGGAATATAGATCTGTTTAAAAACAATTACCAAAAAACATGGGATGAAATAAAAAAAATGGAAAAATGGAAGAAACTACAGCTATCATTTCTGGGAAGGATAGCATTATTGAAAATGAATATATTGCCTAGATTTATATATCCATTTCAAAATCTTCCTATCATTAGAAAAGAGAGGTATCTGGATGAGTGGCAAAGGGAATTAGTAAAATTTATATGGCTCGGAGGGGGGGGGGAGCCAGAATTAAGTGAAAATTACTCACAGAAGAAAAAAATAAAGGAGGATGTGGTCTGCTAAAATTGTAATTATATTATTATGTTTCATGTTTACTATGATTAGAGGATTGGATAAAACTTAACAATGAAAGAGTATTAGAAATTGAAAGAATCAAACTAAGACACGGATATCATACATTTTTATGGTATGAAAAGTTAAAAGATAATAGGGACTTTTCGCACCATATTATAAGAAGCGCTTTACTTAAAGTTTGGATAAAAATTAGTAAACAATTTTATAACAATATCCCAAGTTGGGTCTCAAGTCAAGAGGCACTTTTTGGAAGATCTGGAAAGAAAGGTAAACCTTGGTTGACATATAAAGAGCTAATAGAATAGAAAAAGGGAGAAGAGAAAGAGTTGAAGTCTGAGGGAATTCTAAACAAATTAACAGAAAAATATTGGTTCTTGTGTAGACAATTAAGAGAGCGATTTAAAATGGATAAAGTGAGTAATGGATTTAAGAATGAAAAAATGAATATAGATAAAATAATCTTTGATAAAGAGGGGAAACATATATCTAAATATTATAACATACTAAAAGAAAGATATCTAGAAAAGGAGTGTATAAAACAGGTAATGATAAAATGGGCTCAGGATGTGGGGAAAATAATAGAACTAGAGAAGTGAAAAAAATCCTGGTGGGATACCAATAAATTTATATTATGTCAGGACTATAAAGAGAACTACATAAAGATGTTCTATCGTTGGTACCTGACGCCAGTAACAATTGACAGAATTTATAAAACAGGAAATGAGAAATGCTGGAAATGCCAGAAAGTTGTAGGTACATTTTACCACCAATGGTGGAAGTGTAAAGAAGCTAAAAAAATTTGGAAGATGATCTAAAACAAAATCTCAGAAATACTAAAGGCTCAAATCCCACTTGATCCAACACTCTTTTTATTAAATATAACAAGTTCAGTAGGGACAGAATAGGAACAGAAGTTTAAAAGAATAATTTTATACACTGCTACCATGGCAAGAATCATGTATGCGAAATACTGAAAACAAGCTAATACCCCATCTGAAAAAGGATGGGAATACAAAATGAGAGAAGCAATGGAATTAGACATTCTAACAGCATTATTAAGGAACAATATAAAGGAAGATATTGAGAGGGAATGGTTGTTATTTAAGGAATATTGGAAAATGGATAATATTGGAGCATAAACTTATGATGGACTGAAGATAACATAAATAAGAGTAACATTGTCATATAGAAAAATATGTGCGGGCAAAAATCAGGGGTTCATGGGTGAAATAGAGACTTGAAGGCTTAGTACAAATATAGGTTAAAAAGAAGGGTTTCCGTAAATTTAAACTTTATGCGAAAGGGTTAAGTTTAAGTCACACCAATACTATGTAATTATAATAGTACAAAAGGAAGCTTGTGTTTCCATGTAGAAATGAGAGTGCTTCAACTGAAGGTTGAAATTGTGTTCATATGTTTGTTGTTTGTATGGTTATTGTTGTTTGTTGACTATTGTTATAAATGTTTGTTATTTATATGAAATAAAGTTTAAAAAAATAAAAACAATGGTAAAAATCAAGGTAAAACCAGGGTAAAAACACAGATTAAAAACAGTACAGCCTCAACAGGATTCCCACCATTGTTGGGAATGTTGGGGATATAGAATAAAAGAAGGTAATGATAAAAACAAGGTAGAAATAAGATAAAAGCCAGGTAAAAACAGTATTTCCTTTTAAAATCTGGTGTGGCAAGGCAAGATTAGTTCTAGTGTACTCTGGAGGCCATTGCCTTTTGTAATTCTGAAGTTAAAACCATCAACCATCTAGGAATCCCATTGTCTTTGGGATTCCTGGAAAATCAACTCCAACTGTCTCAAGACACAGTTTGGCCCATAAATATGCCCACTTTGGGCACTTCCACTTTGGTCCAGTTTGGAATCAGGCAGAAACTCTGTGAGATTCAGACTTGACTCCTAAGTACTGCGGCCAAGGCAGATTGGTGAACCACATTTCACACATAGCCTTCCCCAGACTGGAGCATTGCCTCTGCAATTGGTAAGGTATTGCCCTACCCTAAAATTGCTATCCACTACCACTTTTTAATATCTTAGTCTCTCTCTCTCTCTCTCTCTCTCTCTCTCTCTCTATGTGATAGTGACAGAGAAAGATTTGTTTGCATGTTGATTCCCCTTTTTATGAATAAACTAATTTGGAACTTGCCTTCAGAGTTCTTTGGGCTCAAAACTGATAGACAGAGGCTGAAAATCCCAGCTAGAGTTACCCTGGCCCTCTTGCTGCCCTTAATAGGGCTACTTAATACAGTAGCCCTATTAAGCTAAATTAATTTCCCCATTGAATACAATTTGTGGGCTTCCCCCTAAAACTCTAGGGTTCTGAGTAATAGCCCCATTTTCATACTCTACAACAATACTAAGTCCTAGATGTTGTGAGAGAAACAGAATGATGGTCAGGCTACCAATACTGAAAATGAGAAAAAGATGCTATTTCCTTTGTATATACAGGGGGCCCTCCTTATCCATGGATTTGCCATCTGTGGATTCCAACATCCACGAATGGCAAGCCCCTAGTTGTCTCCAGTCGCAGCATGTACATGTGGCTGTGCCACCATTAGGGACAACCCTGATAGTCCTGCTGTGTGTAGAGACTATGGGTCTGTATGGGTCCCCCATTCCTTTGGTGCCTGTTGCAGAGGTGGGTTGGGGCAGGAGCAGTGACACCAGGACTGGTGTGGTCAGTGCCAGACTCCAGGCTCAGCCATGCCCAGGAGGGCACTGACACCAGCACTGTCTTCATCTCCCTCCTCTTCCTCCTCCTCTTTCTTGGCTCGCTACCCAGCACTTCTCAGATGAGAGTGCCCCATGAGGGAAGATGTGGGGCCAGCCCACCAGGATCCCTGGGGGAGAGGGGACAGAGGGGATCACCTTGGTGTCCCTGCCTGCTCAGAAGACACCCAGGAAGCAGGAGACATCGGGTAAGCCCTTGTCATTTGAGAGCAATGAGGGCTTTCCTGAAGTCCAATGTCAGGCAGTCCATGCACCACCATTGGGGGAAATGGGGGGCTGTCCCTAAGGGTGGCACAGCTGCATGACCATATTGCCATTGGGGACTATGATGAATGGGTCTTCCATTCATCTGAGGACTTCAAAGGGTTAAATGTTGGGGTGAGGTGCATTCTAATGAGAGTTTACATCACATTCTAACGAGGTTACATTACAACTGATGTCATGCCAACTGGCCAATCAGTTGGGGAGAATCGGGAACTTTGAGAGATTTCCATGCAGAGGTTTTAAAAGGCCTCTTGGATCATGAGGTTTGAATCTTTCCTTTGTTTGGCCTCAGGGTGTAGCCTGAAGTAGATCCGGATGCTGGCCAAGCTGGACAATGGAGCCTAGGCTCCTAGCATCCAGAAACACTGCAAATCTCATCTGATTGAAAGTAGTTAGAATGTGTTAGCTACAGCAATTAGTCTGGTTTGTTTTATTTTACTGGCTTGGCTGAAATGACTGTACTATGTAACTTCTATGTCCCTGGGCCTACAGAAAAGGGGTCCTGTATGTAGTGATATCCTTTGCTCTCAAACTCTGTAGTTAGAATAAAGCTTTTCTTTAAAAGTACCTTGCTCTTCTTCTTACACTCCTTTTATATACACCTTGACTCAGTCAGAAGGCTTGCCTAAGGTTGGCATGGGGGAAAAGGAATTCTATAAATCTCTAGCAAAGTCCTGATGTGTTGCTAGGAGGGAGGATCAGGTAATTCATCAGGTGGTGACAGCTTGACTATATAATCTCAAGGGATCCCATTTAGCTCAGCAGGAGTGGGAGCAGGGATCCAAGAGACTGGGATCTAATGATCTTCTGTGTGCAAAGAGCCAGAACAGGGTTGCAGTGTTTGTCTTTGAGCCCAGAGATCATCACAGGAACAATGGGACTTGAGCATCAATGGATTTTGATATCCACAGTGTGTGTGTGTGGAACGGATCCCCTGCGGATACAGAGTTGCCATTGTAGCAAACTACACATCTTGTAAATAATCAGTGAATCTCTTATCCTCCAGGAAAGATTTGGTGAACTTCCACTCCCTACCGCAAGGGCATACTGGTTGTTGATAGGGAGTAGCCCAAGCAACTTTGCTGACTGTGGCAGAAGATGCCCGTTCCCCCATTCCACATAATTACCTTGGCAGATAAATCTTACTTCAGCACTGGCAAATGGATAGCAAGTTAGTGAAACTGGGCTGTAATATCTTCAACCATTGAAAACCTGAATATAGATGGCAACAATTCTTTATATGCCAAAACAAGAAAGATAATTTTACAGACACATTGATTATGTCTTAATGCCTTTGCTTACCTCACACAGGAAGAGCAGTCAAATGCCAAAATGAAAAAAAAGGGGGAGTGTATTTCTGCACACAAGGGGTTGGACTGGATGACCCTTATGGTCTCTTCCACCTCTACGATTTTGATTTAACAGCTGTGCAGAACAGGAATTTTCAGCAGGTATATTCATAGAAATTATGTGAAGTACTCTGAAGATGTATGCTGGAGAAACAGATGAAATTTCAAGGTTTTGGAGGAAAGGATTCTGCATTCAATGGACATTCTGGAGTTTCTGATCTGATTGCCAGGGACAGGACTTCTTGGGTGCTGTGTTTGTTGATATTAGGATGTGGCATGCAGAGTATAGCAGATTATAGTGAACAGCTTCCTCCATCAGCCTTTCCATGCTAAAAGCATGCAGACACTTCTTGTAGGTCTAAAGTAAAGCTTTATTGTTCAATAAAGTAAAAATAAGAAAAGAAAAACATACAATCCACCATAGGATCACATCTTGCTGATGTTGTAGAAAAGAAAAATTAGAGATCCATGTTCCCAGATCCAGGAGTTACATTGTGAAAGCAGTATAAGCATACTCAAAAACTAAAAGTCAAAAACTAACTCCATAGTTAAAACCACTGCCAAACACACATGCACACACAGTGCTTGCATATATAAACAAACCCAAACAAAGGATACTTTGGCCCTTCCCATACTCCACCTTCTGGGTGTTAACCTTATGCTGATTGGATAATGCCTGTATGATGTCTTTTAACCCAGCCTCTAGCTGTCCATCATCCCCCATGTGACTACTTTCCCATGAGCTCACCTTGTTGATGTACTGGCTATCTTTTTCCCAGCTAAAACTGTACTTGTTTTGACTTCTTGGCCACCTGCTGTTGAATTAATAATAATAATAATAATAATAATAATAATAATAATAATAATAATAATAATAATAATAATAATAATTTATATCCCACCCCTCCGCAGAGCAATCAGGGTGGCTTACAGCATTAAAATTTCCATACAGATATAGTAATACAAATCTAAACAGAACATAGAAATCCCGAATCCCACTGGTCCTTTAACAAGTAAGGGTTCTTATTCTTATTCTAGGCCCGATGGTGCTGGGCCTGTTGTCTCTCCACCAGATGATATCAGATGGAGTGGAGGGAGGGCTCCTTTTCTTATTCTAGGCCCGATGGTGCTAGCTGGAATAATGGCATGTGCAGCCGGTGTCAAAGGCGTGGATTTAGCCCTGGAGACCTCATCACCATGGGTAGCCATTGGGGCTCTCGGCAAGGCAGATTGGGCACGGTGAAGGGCCTTCAAGGAAGATTTCTCCTTTTTTTTAAGGAAAAATCCTTGTCCATCAAGTGTTTCTTCCTAGAGGTCCTTTTGGCCTTCGGGTCCTCAGCAGAACAGTCTCTGCTGAACTTGGATGTCTGAAGGTGGGAAGATTTTTCCTTCGGTCTTCCCCTCTCCTTGGGCTTCTCAATCCCAGACATAGAGGGCTGAGGGTCCGCGGAAGCAGTGGAGGCCACGGGAATGGACTAAGGCCCCAAGGCATGCTCATGAAGAGCAGTGTTCAATCTCTTGTGCCTATTTCTCGGGGTCTGGGAAGTCATGGGCCTGCAAAGGGCACAGAATTGAACATTGTGTCCTTCGCCCAGACAGAGGAAACAAGAGGAGTGCGGGTCAGAGCCAGGGATCTTGCACTGTACTTCCCACAGTGCTTAAAGAAGAGCGAAAACATTTCTAACCAAAGTTGAAGCCAAATCAAAGCAAAATTGAGGTCAAACAGTCTAAGGTCAAGTGATCTGCAAACAGAATCAAGTCCAAAATCCAAAGAATTGTCAAAGTCAAGTCCAGAAGACAAATCCAAAATCAGCACGTGACAGAAATGAGCAATAATGAGCAGCGAAGTTCCTTCCTAACAGCTAACGTGGCAGACAAAAGGAACTGGGGAAAGAGCGGGAAAATGCCAGGCTTATATGGAGGGGGG
>CM034712.1:8712154-8737337 GCA_020142125.1 Phrynosoma platyrhinos | reverse complement strand
GCCTGATGGTGCTGGGCCTAGTGTCTCTCCCCCAGATGACATCAGTTGGTAATACTGAGTAAAGTACTCAGTGCATGCACAAACGAGTCGCGGCCGCCATTTTGAAAAACACTGGAAGTACTGCACATGCGCGAGTGAGGTGCCTTTCCCTCCACCAACCCGCCTGCGGAAGACCTGGGGACCCCCAGACCAGCCCCAGGTAGGAAAAACTTGCCGACCCTTGCTTTAGATGACAATAAGTTGCTCTAACCATATTTGACATGTTTCAATTTAACAGTAAAAATCTGAACAAGGGAATGCTGCAAACTGGCTTTGTAAAGTTTTTATTGTATCTTCCAATTATTTCTTCTTTTCAGTTCTGAGCTTCATCCTAGAAGCATATGCTATAATCTCTTTAATATCAACTTCACACATATCTCACTCAATAGTAAATGAAAAAGCAGAATCTCTTTAATTGATTCCAATCTCTGATTTCAACTTATTTTACATACTCATGTATAAGTCTAGAAATGTAGGTTAAAAATTGGCCCAAAAAACCCAAGTTAATTTATCCATGGGTCAATGTAAGTACTGTACTTTAAATCACACACACACACACAAAACATCTCCTGGTGAAAGGCAAGAGTCTAATCTTCCCTAGAAGCACTGACCCCCCTCTACTCTCTCATCCACCAATCCTTTAGTATGAGCACAAACAGTTATACATGCTGGAATTTTGTAAATTCTTTGGAATTGTTTTCCTTTGCTTTGTCCTTTACATTCTTCATTATATGCCCCTAAGTTTTATCCTCAACTTATCCACAGGTCATATCAAAATCCATAATTTGCCCTTGACGTATCCAAAGTTCACAACCTGCCCTTGACTTATCCATGAAGATAACTTATAATCAAGTATATACGGTAATAAAAAAAATTCTGAGGAACTACAGTCAAGTTCCATATGTTTAGGAGTCAGATATCTTCTTGAACCACACACTGCCTGCCTCTTGTATATACCTTGCCAAAAAATTTCATTGCTTTCATTCTTCTGACCAACCTATTAAATACAACTGTGAATTGCCCCTTAGCCTAATACATCCTGAAGGCAATATACAAATTAAGCAAAATAATGGAATTCAAATAATCATAAAGTCACAGAAACAAGAAAAATGTTTAGCATCCTAAAAAATAAATAAAGACAGACATCAAAAGTTAGAGTGATTTGAAACACCACGAATAGTCAGAAGGAAGAAAACTATCACTGCTGCCCATCAATACCCAGCATCCCTTGCCACTGGTTATGCCACTAGAAAAGTTGCAGTCCAAAAGCTGGAATGCCGTATGTTGCTGATTCCTGTTTTACAGGAAGGATCTATTGTCAAGATCTCGATGTCTAGTTCGCAGGTTCATCACATATAAATCACATAAAACATCTCTGGTTAAACCCTGTAATATTTGCACAAGTACACAGTCATGCAGGCTTGCCTCAAAACTCCAGCCTAGAGGGAACAAACTGTTATACCAGGAAAGGTCTCAAAACACCTGCAAGTACATTTACTTACCCATAAGGTAGGGAGATGCTCAGAAGAGGTGATCACATTTCCACTTAGATCAAACTGGTTAATCTGGCGGAAAGCGATAATATTCACATTCTCAATGTCACTGCTGTCAACCTACAATATGGAAAAAGCACATGGACTCTTAATGACAGCCGGATGGAGAAGTTTCAGTTTAAATATTGTGCTCAAATCCGCTTTCTTGTCAACAAAAAGGAACATTCATTTTGTGTTTCAAATACTGTGTAATACACCCTTCATATTAAAAAAGTGTCACGTATGAAACAGCTTCAAGAAAAAAACACTATTCTTCAAATTCCAATAATTCCACTAAAACAAGGAATTATGTGACAATTACAATGACTCCCACACATCATTTCATTGAAATGGAGCTACAGTCACCCTCCTTTCTCACGGACTTAAGGTCCGCAGAGGTGCATATTCACGGAGGGGCAGCCTCCATGAAAATCAGTGGGGTGTGCCCCATTCAAGCCTACGGGACATTAATATTCCTGAATCTCCATTTTAACAGGGAGGTCTGGAACGGATCCCCTGCAAAAACGGAGGGCTGACTGTATTTCTAAAGCATGACAATACTCACAGGTGGTTTAAGAACATGGAGAGCCAAGGAATAGGGATAACCACCATTACTACTCCCCAGAATCTTCCCTTTGTTCCAGTTAGTCTCCCCAGGAATAGAGATGAGTGACCTCACTTTGCTGAATCTAGCCTGATGAGAAGATACCATCCCTTTGTATTTTAGAGAAGCTTCTGCAGCTTAACACAGTTAAGATGAGTACTAACAGGAGGGCTAATGTTTTTTTTTTTCCTATCAAATCTGATTTTGTGTTCTATGTATTAAGCTCTGATTGTCCTATCTTTGTTGCTTTTAGTATATCTGAATATATGTCTTGTAAAATGCCTTTCTTCTCTGCACTCTTCCCCACAAATGTGATGTATTTTGACAAGCAATGTTTATTGTAAACTGTACTAGAAACAGCTTTCCCTAACATGGTGCCCTCCAGATGCTTTGGATGACAACTCCCACCAGCCAGCATGGCCTATGGTCAAGGATAGTTCTAGTCAAAAACATCAGGCTGCAGGTGGTGTAACAGTCAAAGTGCTGGACCAGAACTTGGGAGCTTTGAATTCAAGTCCTCTCACTCAGCCATGAAACTCATTGGGTTATCTTGAGCTCATCAATTTTTTTCAACATGATCTTCCTGACAGAGATGTTGCAAGGACAAAACAAGTCATTTTGGGCTCTGGAAAGCGGGGTATAAACGTAACTAATATAAGCAGTAACATATCATACTATCAAGAGCTCTCAGGAAAGCTAGGATAGTAAGAATCATTCTCCCAGTTACAAGAGAGCTTGCCGTCTTGGAAAAATAGCCTCCGAAGCTTGCCTGGGACCCAGGATGTGCCCAGCGGCATCAGCAGCGAATTAAGTCTGATAGAACCTGCCAGCAACCTGTAACCCAACTGGGGAGCAATTGGGTTTTTAGTCAATGCAATAATTTCCCCAGAATGAGATTACTTCACTTTAAGTGAGCTAAACTGCCTTTTTTTACATCATCTGCACCAGTTAAGATACTGCCCTTGTTTATGACTTGGCCAGTTAGCTCTCTTAATTTTTTTTATAAAGTTTTACCTCAATTGCAGAGTACTGTGGAAGGGCTCTTTCAATATGATCATTGCCTTCTGCTTTCAGTTGGATGTGATACACACAAGCGGGCTTTAAAAAACAAGGAAACAAACAAAAAGTAGATGACAAATGCTAAGCAATGTCCATTTCATCAATAACATTAAATGATGACCAAATTTTAGACCATGATATATACTAGCTAGAAAATATTTATCAACATATTGTCTCACTTCATAAATCAGGCCTTAACTTCAGTGTGCACTGACCAATTTTGAACCCAAACCATGGCTTCAGCTCCTGTTTTAATTTCTCAAGCACTCAGCCTATAAGTATAGAAAGCTCTGGAGATGGGAAAAATTAACTATTTCCTTGTTTAGTTTTAAAAAATCTAGTCCTTTTCAATGACTTCACAATTAAAAAAACATTTTTACCAAATTCTCTGGCAGAAAAGGCTTTCAAAGATTTAGAAAAAAAAATCAAGATAATGTCATCTAAAAGACACAACACAAAAGGAAAAGGTAACAGGGAGAAAAGAAAACAAGCAAATTCAAGCTTTAGAATAATTCTGTTTTGGACTACTTAACTTCCATGCACTTAACACTATGGGCCATACTGGGATAGTCACAAGGTCATCCAGCAGTGTTCTGCACATTTCTAGTGATAGGTTACAAGCACATGGGTAAGAGAAGCTCAAATGATATTTTGCATGCAACACACATATTCTCTCACCAAGCTGTGAATTCTCTGATTTTATGAAATCCAACAGAAACCACACCACCAACACTTACCAGAAGGCCCCGCAGTCTGAACTTGCCCTCTTCATCCGTTACAGTGTCCTCTCCATATATGCTGCACTGTCCCTGTCCAACAGCCTCCACAGAAATCCCCTGTTCAGGTTCCCCATTCAAAGAAGAAACAGTTCCATAACAGCTGGGGATCAGGAATAAAATATGATCAGTGAACTCACAGGTAAGAGCCAGTGTGACGTAGTGGTTAGGGCTAGACTAGGACCCCAGGGCCCAAGATCAAAATCCTCATTCAAACAAGGACCTCACTGGGTGACCTTGGAACAGGCATTCTCTCTCAGCCCAATTGACCCCACCATATCCTTGTTAGGATTACAGTGAAGAGCACGAAGAGACATGTACTCTTGGAGGGAAAGCAGGATGTAAATACAACACATAATAACAGTAACAATATTAACAATAATATGATAACAAATTAAAAATTATAAAGAATTACAACTTGCCTACCTGATTGTGGACTTTCTCTCATACCTTAAAAAGGAGTACTTCACAACTACTGACCTGTATGCTGTCCTGTAACCAATAATGGTGATTTTAAGGTTCTGTCCTTCCTGCACTTCAATCATTTGAGATGAAGGTTCAAATCGAAATTCTTTCATCATGGGCTTGAAGTAGTACTGTCCTGGGCTCTGCAAAAGAGCAGTTGCATTGTTTTAAACTTTGCTCATGCATGTTGTATACAAAAAAGTGCTCCTGGGGCAGGGGCACAACTCAGTGAAACAATTTCAGAGCTAGAAAAGACTCCATGACTCAAAGCCTGGAGAACAACTGCATTCTGAAACAAACCAGGGAGTAAGGAATCTTGAGTTCTGGATGTTTTGGGCTACAGTTCATATCAGCCTCAGATGTACCAATGACCAATAGTGAAAATTTAAAAGCGTGCTGGGTTGCCTTTGACAGTCAACATGGTGTAGTGGTTTGAGCATTAGACTAGAACTCAGCAGACCAAGGGTTTAAATCCTCATGCAGCCATGGAAACCCACTGGGTGACTCTGGGCAATTCACATCCTCTCATCCCTCCTCTGAACAAGACTTGCCAAGAGAACCCTCTGATAGGGCCTCGGGTTTGCCATAAGCCAGAAACAACTTGAAGGCACACAACAATAACACAGCTGGGTTGTCCACCACTGAAGTTCAGCATCCTGGGACAGAAAGACTAGTACTCTGAAATTATATTGTTCACTTCATGCGCTTAATCATATTCTTCATCAACCAAGTGAACTTTTGTTCACCCAAGAGCTGATCTGACCAGATTTTGAAAATGTTACTTTTTTTCAACCAGTACATTGATGATACTCAGCTCTATCACTCCATTCCACCAAATTCCAAATAAGTTGTTTCTGTACTAAACTGGCACCTGGCAGATGTAACTGACTGAATGAGGGCAAAGAAACTGAAGTTTAATCCAGACATGACAAAGGTGCTTCTGGTCAGCTGAAAGACAGATCTGGGAATAAGGATTCATCCTGTGTTAGATGGTGTTACACTTCCCCTGAAAAGTCAGGTTCATAGTTTGGAGATACTCCTGGATTCAGCTGAGCCTGGAAGCCCAGGTTTCAGCAGTGACCAGGAATACTTTTGCATGGATAAAGCTGGTGTGCTAACTGCACCTGTTCCTGGAGAAGTTGAATCTGGCCACAGTGGTACATGCCTTGGTACATCCCATTTGAATTATTGTAATGCACTCTATATGAGGCTGCCTTTGAAAAGTGCTCAGAAACTTCAGTTTGCCCAAAGAGCTGCAGCCAGATTGTTAACAGGAGTTGACTACAGGGAACACATAATTCCCTTGTTTCAACAACTCCACTGGCTGTCGGTCCATTTCTGGACACAATTCAAAGTGATGCTTTTACCTACAAAGCCTTGGGTCCAGGTTATTTGAAGGACTGTATCTCTCTTTAGGAGACTAATAGAGCACCAAGACTGTCCAGAGAGGCCCTTCTCTTGGTCCCACCAGTTTCTCAGCTCATTTGGTTGGAACAAGGGTGAAGGCCTTCTTGGTGGCTGCTTCCAGGCTCTGGAACTCCCTCCCTAGAGAGGCCTTAATGGCTCCATCCCTGCTCTCCTTTCAGCAGCAGGAAAAAACATGTTGGTGCTATCAGGCTTTTTAAACTAGCAAAGGCTGGGTTTTCAAACGCTGTGCAAATAAGATGTCATGTTTGTATACAGATTTCAGTACGTTGTTTACAGCAAAGCAAAAGCAAAGCAGCTTCATTTATATACCGCTTCATATCGCACTATGGGATGTCATAATTGTTTTAACTTTTTAAATTGCACAATTGCATAATAAGTGCATAATTGTTTTAACTTTTTAAATTATTTAATTGTTTTTTAAACTTTATATTTATATTTCTTAAAATGTTTTTCCATTATTTTTAAATTGTACAGCACTGTTAAAATGTGTTGTCAGCTGCCTTGAGTCCCTATATTGGGAGAAAGACGGGATATAGGAAAATAAAATAGTAGTAACAAGTAACAGTTCTCAGACCTCCTGCCCAGCAGGGGTTTTCGCCATACCGACTGTTAGATTCTGGAAGCTGTAGTCCAAAAAGTAACTTTTCCAAGATCTGACTCTGTATAGCAGTAGGGCCCACACACTTCTTTTGAGACCTAACTGAAACAACAAACATGACTATACATACCAGGTTGGAAAAGGTCAGCATGCCATTATCTTGAGTCAGAAGGTTTGAGCGGAACACTCCGCCACTCAGGGAGAGGAGGACTCCAGCAAGAGGGTGGTCATCTTCAGATTTAATCTGTTTAAAATTAAAAACAACATAATACATGTCACACATTTCATTAGATGTTTAATTAAATTGAATGAATATATGTGGATTCTCCTTCTTTGGAGGTCTTTAAACAGACGCTGTATGGGCATCTTTCAGGAACACCATACAGTTGGCCCTCTGTATCCATCAATTCTTTATCCTCAGATTCAAGTATCCACAGTTTGAAAATAATTTTACAAATACATACATTCCAAAGGGCAAACCTCAATTTTGCCATTTTATATACGGGACACCATTTTACTATGTCACTGTATTTAATATCTAATATCTTAGTCTCTGGAGCAGCAGCAAACAAGCTTGCTCCATCTTCAGTATGAGATCCCTTCAAATATTTAAACAGGACTATTATATCACCACTTAACCCTCTCTTCTCCAGGCTAAACATACCCAGCTCCCTCTGACTTTCCTGAAGGACTGGTATATTTTTCACAACTAATGGCTTCTTCTGAAGTACACAATCACTGAATCACAATTCTGAAGAAGTCTAAAGAAAGGGCAACCTGGTGAAAGGGTTATCCATACTCACTCCTCCTTGAATTTAGCAAATGAGTGTAACACAGAAGACCCAAACTGAGACAGATTGTAAGCGAGGCCTCATTCCTCTCTGGAGCTGCTACTGGAGCACTCAGACTCTGAGAGTTCTTAGTCCAGGGGTGTGATACACTGGAAGATTCATCTGTAGATCTTGCACATCTTGCCCAGTTTTGTCTGGCACTACTAAGTTCCAAGTGGTTAAAGTGAAACATTTGACTTTCCTATGCAAGGCATTCAGCAGCTGGCAACAGCACACACAGGACACAACTGTGTTGCCTTCAGATAACTGGAGGCCAAAGATTTATTTATTTTTCAGTGTCACAGAAACAGTCTTACCTTTCCATAAAATTTGGACCTGAATGCATTTTGATCTACTCAGCCAAGATTTTTCATCCTCTATTTCCCCCCTTCCCATATTGATGGTAGTCACTCTAGAAAAGTAACACTAATATCCTCTTTTTAGATAATATTACCTCAAAAGTGACTCCAGCCAAAGCAAAAGCTTTGAAGTCCCCAACTGTTCCTTCCACAGCACTCAAGACAAATCCTTCTTTCTGGGCACTAACAGTGTATTCTCTGTCACTGTGGAGTGGACCCACACTTGAAAAATAAAACAAGAAAAGCATTCAAATTAATCTTAGGAACACCTTTTTTAGGTTTGAAACAGAAGTAAATAGTTGGCACACCATTTAAAACTCAAACACCAACATTTAAAACTCAAACACCAACATTATCTAAAAATTTGTGATAAGCTAATAATTTCTCACCACAGGAACCCAGTCACTGCTGAAATACAACCAGCCAGGGCTTCTAGGAACTGCAGTGTAACAGAATTAAGGTTGGGAAGCATTGCCATAAGGAGAAAACTAACCATAATTCATAACATGTTCTCTGATAATGAGCCCACAAAGCTAAAGAAGCAACAAAAGACAACCTCACACTCCAGCCATCCACTGTTTCACTGGCAGCACTATGTTTTGCTTCCCTTCTTGTAACTTCTAATTCCTCATTTTGTAAGCCCATGGCTATACATCCCTCTATGTTGCTTTTCTGTACTCTCAACGTTCCTCTAATATTCTTTTAAAAATATTAAAACCATCTACTCAACAAAAATAACAAAATGTACATACAAAGTCATCATAAACATGACTGTGGATATAAACATAAACTTAACACAAACAAAAATATCCTACTATCAGAAGCAAACAAAAGCATTTTACAAAGTGTAAGCCAGGGGTAGACAACCTTTCCCCTTTAAGGGCCAAGGGACTTCAGCTCCCAGAAGCCTCAGCCATGTTGGCCAATAGTCCCATGTTGGCCAATAGCTCCTGGGATTCTGGGAGCTGAAGTCCCTCGGCCCTTAAAGAGGAAAGGTTGCCTACCCCTGGTGTAAGCTAATTGGCCCCAACAAGCTGGGTACTCATTTTAGCGACCTCTGAAGGATGCAAGCCTGAATCGACCCTGAGCCCCTTGGCTGGTATTGAACTCACAACCTTACGGTTTGTGAGTGAGTGGCTGCAGTACAGGCATTTAACCACTGCACCACCAGGGCTCTTATAATAACTTCTTCATATATAAATTAACCTCATACCACTATTTCATCTATAATTACTAATTAGTATTGGTATTATTCACCAAAACAATTGCTAAATTTTGTATCAAGCCAATAATAGCATTATTGCAATAAACCCATTATTTTGAAAAAAAGTTATCAGTCGATAGCAAACTACTTTAAATTGCTTCACCTTTTAACATACATGTAAATTTAATCTATTTCCATGTAGTCATATAATTTCAATAACTGTTACTTCCTAGTTAAGTATTCATTCCTGTTTCACATATATTCATATAAAATTTATGCGGCTGTTGTCAAATAGAATTTAAGTTTACGATATTTTCTTTCTAATACCTTATTACTGACCATACTAAGCAAACACATTTTCAGGTCAAGATTCTCATTACAATTAAGAATGTTGGTGACGTGGGGCCGAAGCAGATAGCCTGGAAGGAACAGCTTCTGGCGCCAGGACCGTAGTGACCACATGGCCCATTTCCAAATTGGGCCACACCACAGTCCCAAAATCTGCTCCTTTTGGGCTGGCTTTTCCCAACTTGGCGTGACCTTGGAGTAACTTCCAGCCACTTTGGGGTGTATGTCAAGCAAAGCTATCTGTTTCCAGTATCTCTTGGCATATGGTGGAAGGTACCTAATTCCTCAGAACACTTCCAATATTTGTTGTTTATACCTTTTTGTATTTTTGCCACCTATGGAGTAAGATAGTGCCTATTTTGCATCTTACAGAAATTTTCTTTTATGTCAAAACTTAATGTATATTTTCATCTTTTGTTCCATGTTTTCCCCATTGGTCCAGTGGAATATTTTGTCCTACATCTTGGACCCACTTTATCATGTTTTCTTTTATCACCTCATCCTCCATTTCCAATTTTAACAAAACTTTATAGAATTGCAAAATTCAATGGGAACTCTCTGAGAAAATTATTTTTTCAAATTCTGGATCAGCTGTTCCTATTCCAAATGTCTTCACATGAATTGTAAATCTTTTTTTTTTTAACTGCCGATATAAAAACCTATTACAATTATAATCTTTCAACATTACTTTCTCTTGTGATTTTATCTATAGTTGATTTTCCTCAAAGTTTGTAAGATCTATACATGTTGTCCATCTTCTCTTTAACATCTCCTCTCTTTGGTGTAATATTTCATTGAACAAGAACCATTTTTATATATATTTAAAAAAATGTTGCTTTACATTTCATCCAGGATTTCCTAACATAATGATTTTAAAAGTCCTTATTTACTTTTATCATGAAATAAATAAGTATGGCATCCAGATCTATTGTCCACCCCTTCTAGTATCTAGTATCTGTAGGATTCGATGGAATACCGAGTCCATCCAGCTTAGAACTGCCTGTATTGGTGTATTACATTATGCTTTCAATGTTTAATCACTCTGATTTCTACAAGGAAGAGGAAGATACATATCCAAAAAAGAAATAAATAGTTTTTGTGGGTTTTTCCGGGCTGTGTGGCCATGTTCTAGAAGAGTTTCTTTCTGACGTTTCGCCAGCATCTGTGGCTAGCCTCTTCAGAGAAAATTTTCTCTGAAGAGGCTAGCCACAGATGCTAGCGAAACGTCAGAAAGAAACTCTTCTAGAACATGGCCACACAACCCGAAAAAACCCACAAAAACTATGGATGCCGGCCATGAAAGCCTACGACTTCACAAGAAATAAATGCTTATAATGGGCTACTTTCAGAAGTTTACTCTGGGAAATCAGCTTACAAACAAGCCA
This sequence comes from Phrynosoma platyrhinos, assembly GCA_020142125.1. Lineage (NCBI taxonomy): Eukaryota > Metazoa > Chordata > Lepidosauria > Squamata > Phrynosomatidae > Phrynosoma > Phrynosoma platyrhinos. Next base: position 8,726,710 of record CM034712.1, on the reverse strand, counting down.
AACTTGCTATTATTTTTAGCCTAGGGAGAAGAGATCAGCATGCACAGGAATCTGCCAGACACACAGTGGCTGGAGGTCTCAAGTTTAAAGGAAACAATGAGGGAAGCTGATGATGCATGCCATTTTCAGCATAATTGATTCAGCCCTTTTATCAAATAAAGAAGATCAGATTCAGCATCCTCACCCTGGGACCTTATGATGCACATCCTTCATTTAAAGATGTGAGCAGACCAATCGTTAAGGTATGGAGCAGGTTCTCAACATAAGAGTGAGGAACAGAGGGGGAAAGGCAAGTAGAAAAACCATCTCAAGAACTCCACTGATCTTTACTTCTGCCCCAGTTTCTTCAGGGTAAAAAACTTCACTACTTTGAGAACTTGCTTGAGTTGTTTAGTTTTCCTTCCCCTCATTCACTTTTCTTTTCTTTTGTGTTGTATATTCATAGAATCATAGAGTTGAAAGACCACAAGGGTCATCTAGTCCAAGCCCCTGCCATGCAAGAACTCAAAATCAAAGCATCCCCAATCCAGCCTCTTTTAAAGATCTCCAACACTCCGAGGGAGTGTGTTCCACTGTCAAACAACTCTTACTGTCAGGATGTTCCTTCTAATCTTGAGGTGGAATCTCTTTTCCTGTAGCTTGCATCCATTGTTCTGGGTCCTGTTCTCTGGAGCAGCAGAAAACAAGCTAGCTCTCTCTTCAATATGACATCCCTTAAAATATTTAAACAGGGCTATCGTATCACCTCTTAACCAGCTCTTCTCCAGGCTAAACATACCCGGTTCCCTAAGCTGTTCCTCATAGGGCATGGTTTCCAGACCCTTCACCATTTTAATCGCCCTCCTCTCTAGTTTTTCAACATCCTTTTTGAATTGTGGTGCCCTTACAATATTTTTATTGTAAGTTTGAGGACAGGGGGCTACCCTATTTTACTGACAGGTAAGCCACTTCAAGTGCCTTTCCAGGTATAGAATAGTGAAAAATGCTATGAATAAATATTAAATCAAAAAGAGAATTCTGCTCTCCACTCTGGGATTAGGGTGCCCGGGAACGGCATGAGAACATAGCATGGGGGGTGGGGGAAGGACTGCAGGAGGACAAAGCCAACAACAGCTACCCTAGGCTCCCACATGACCCGGCCCAAGGAAAAAATTCCCACAACAATTTACCTGTAAGAACCTTTGTCATCTGTGAAAACAGTGATGAGGGGTGATGGTGCTCCTTTTTCACTAATGACAATCTCAACACCTTCCAATTCTGGATGGATGGCCCCTTCCAGGAACAAACCTGCTTTTCCATGGATTTCTATCAGCTTCCCTGGGCAGCTGTCTTAAACAGGAGGGAAGAGAAGAAAGAAGTTGAAAAAGCATGCAGATTTACTACTGGCTTCCAACAGGCTGGGAGAACTTGAGGTTCTCAAGATAACCTTGTTGTTCAGCAAAATATTAGTGCCCGCCAACCTGAGATCCTGGAGAGTGTAATATTTAGAGCATGAGTGGGCAAAATGTGGGCTGCATGTAATGCCTCCTAGATTGGTTTTGTGGGTCTCAATCCCTCCCAACTCACATCCTTTTCTGTCCAAAAAAAGAATGCATTGCCTCCTTGAAAGCCTCCAAGAGTAGCAATTCATCTTTTACACAGGGTGCAACTGCCCTGTAGTTTAACATCAAAACCAGAAGTGAACTTCTGGCCAAATCCAGTTTGATTGGCTTGGTTTTTTGACAGTTCATGCAGTCCTGGAGAGTAAAACCTGGTTCTTGGACTCACCAGTTTCCCATCCCTGAGTTAAAATGTTAAACTGGGACTTGAGGAACCTAGGTTCAAATCCCACAAGCTAAGTCACAAAATGATAGCTCATCCTTCTTTAAGCCAGTATAAAAACTGCCCATGTACAAATGTGTAGATTTGTAGTTGGAAGTGATCCCAAAGATCATCTAATCCAACCTTCACTGGTGCAGGAATCTGCAGCTAAGGCTCCCCAACAGATGTGTTTCACTGTGAAGTACATAATCTCCAGACAGAATAACTATAAATGATAGGAGTTATTATCCAGCATATCTCAAGAACATCAGGTTATAGACGGCTGCCCTAGTTCATATTAATGTAAGAATAGCTCTTGAAGATTGAAGCATTTTGTTAATTGATTCATTTTATTATCTTCACTGTCTTTTTTGCAGTGCACTCAAGGCAATGTTTATGAGTTTCCTTAACCTCATAAGAGCCCAGTGAGAGATGTCAGGCTGAGAATGTGTGATTGTTCCAAGATCATCCAGGACAATTCCCTCCTTCCCAGCACCTGAGAGTGTTTTTTGAAAATTCTGGGTGTGCAGAGCATGAGCAATATCAGCTATGCCAGTTTGAATGGACAGATGTTACAGTTTAGCAACATCTGGCAACATGTTCCCCAGTCCTACCATAGTCTGCAGGCATAAAAAGCTGTTTCATACTGACTCCATTTATAATGCCATGCTAAAGTACTCATTTCTCCTTTGACTTTGTCATGTTTTCTTCTGTTATAACCTGGAATTGAAATTAATGTACTTGACATTGTTCCCACTTGATACACAAACAATACACAACACTGTGAAGATGCAATTTTTTTGGCCATATCACAAGTGCCATCTTGTTTAACTTTTGTGTCACAATAAAAATATTTGTATCTTAACAGTAATAGGTACATCAAGTGGCAACAATGTCACTTAAATATATTCCAGTTCCACACTGTAACACAAAAAATGTGGGAAGGGGAGGGGGAATACATCTATAGGGAACTGAATACCAGCTTTGCTTATTCTGACCACAAGTTGCAATGTCAGTTCTTCTATCTCGTTTTCCTGGTTTAGCTGAAGATTTCAGGAATTTTATCTAAGACCTTTTGGATTCAAGGCAGGCAATCTACTCAGCCAAGGAAGCCATCAGTGAATTCTCATTGCGAAGATACCACAAGATTTACCTCCACTGACAACTGTTTCTATTGAAGGTGGATAGAAAAGGAGCTCTTTTGAGGATGGTGTCACCACGATCTTCTCACCTGACCTGAAATTAAAAAAATAAATAATATGGAAGTCTGCTCTGTGTGATTTAATCTTGGGCTTGATAACGATGGTCTCCTAGATGTTCATGAACTACAACTCCCATAACCCCTCACCACTGGCTATGGGATAGGAATGGCACTCCAATAACATCTGAAGGGCCAGTTATCCATCCCTAATTTAGATTTAGCTGCTGCTTGAAGAGAGAATAATGCTAATATTTACACACAGCTGCTGCAACCTTTCAGTTAAAATTGCTACAAATGCAGTGGAACAGGCTTCCTTCAAGCAGAAGGTCAATGTACCTTGCCCAGTAGGAGAACTCATAGTGGAATGGTCCTTGCAGTTCCTCCACCATTTCCTGTACCGGTGGCTCAGACCCTTCTTCCTCCAGACCCTTCTTTTCTCTTTCCTGTTTACGGGCCTCAATTTCAGCGAGCTGCTGCTCACGGCGCACTTCCTGCTGTGATTTCAATGGGCCAAGCACTAAGTCAGGTTCACTGTCAATTGAGGATCTGAGAAAATGAAAGAGAAAAGCACAGCAAATCTGTCAATGCAAAACTGGAAGTTAAGTACCTGCAGAATCTTGAAGAAGCCTTTAAAAGCCCATTTTAAAACCCCACCATCATCTTTTGAGGTGTCAGACCGGCAGTAGGAAATCTATTGCCCTCCAGGTGTTGATGAACTACTTTTGCTTTCCTACTTTACCAATGGCCAAGCTGCTGAAGACTGATGAGAGTACAACATCTGGAAAGTCACAGGGTCTGTAGCCCTATAGTATACAAACACCCCATAGCAGAGAAAGGGCAGATTGTAGACCTGTTTATAGGTTCCATCTTCTTTTTTGACAGAGTCTCAAGACCCGTTAACTGCAACCAGGTATGAAAAGATAAAACATTCTGTGGGGTTCTGTGTGCTGGACTGTATTCCAGATACCACAGCTGAACAAAGCTTACAGTCATTTTATAGAAAAATCAACTCTTAGCTAATGTTCAGATTCACCTTGTTTTGTTTTTTTCTAAATGTAGCAATATAATGGTAATATTTACTTTGTTGCTACTGTCATTGAACAATTCAGTAACAAATCTTTGTTAGATCTAGATATATCTGAAAATCAGTTAGAGACCAACCAGCAGATCTTTCCCTATCTTCTGCTCATGCTTACAAAAGAACATACTCTTAAATGGATTACAATTAGGGTAAGAATTGGGAATGTGTGTGTCTCTAAATGTTGCTGGATGAAATTTCCACCTTCTCTCAATAATTGGCCATGTTGGCTATATAAGATGGGACTCCAGAGAGTCTTAGGCACCCGCTTCTGGCTTAGGGTCTGTTCGTTCTCACTGCTTGATTCATGTCAGTTCCTAAAACTCAAGAAGGGCTTATGCCCAATAGGCAAAGATGATACCATTACCTTCTCTGTAATGTATTATTTTGACTTTGGAATTCCTTCCCCAGGCAGGCGAGGATGGTTCCCTTCTTGCTTTTCTGCTGGCTAGGGAAATCTTTCTTATTCCATCAAGTCTTTTATGAATTCAGTGTGATGGGCTATGAAAGGTGTGCTTTCTTGTTATTTTTTTTAAAATATTCTGCTATTTAATGAAAATGGATTTAATTTTATAGGTGGTTTTTAAATTATGTCCGATGTTTTTGTATGTTTTTATCTTTACTTGTTTAAATAGATAATTAACAACAATAATGTTTGAACTACACAGGGAAGGAATAATAAATCTCAAAGACATTTGATCTTTGGTAGTCTTATTTACACAGATAATACCCCCAAAGATCTTCAGATGTCTTCTTACTTAATGGTAACCATCACATCCATCAGTTTGTCTGTTGTTATTGTTCCAAGGACATGGTGCCGAATTGCAGTCAGTGTCAGGATACTTGGAGCAGACCTGAAAAAGACAGCCAACAGAAAAGGGCCACTTAAAATGGTACCAACAACCTTGTCTTCCTTTCCATTCTGTTAAACTCCAGAAATGAACATTCAGAAACACTTAAGGATTCTCAAACTGCCATTCAAGAATTGCCAGCAGTTCTTGAAGCACTCTTAGAGGTTCCCAAAATCAAGATGAAAATAGAAGTATGCTAAATGCTGAAGGAATTAAAGACATCTTAAAAGTTTTCTCCATGTGCTGAAGAGGCAAGGGTTTTGGGGAGAAGTGGGTTGTGGTGTCACAAACAAAATAGCATCTTGCTTCTTCAGAAGCTGGATATAGTGGAAAGATGGTAATTGGAACTAAATGGAGACAATAAAGTTCTAAAACAAGAAACAACTGAATAAAGAACCAAATGATAGCATGAAAACATGATAATTCACCAAAGAAAGCAAACTAGTAGTTGCAGGCACCACAAAATAGGTCAGGCTTTCCATTTCTCAAATCAATTTGGGCATTCTGTGAGATGTGCTTTCCTATCCAATGTAGAGGGTCCCCATATATGCACACACACAAACAATACTGTTAACCTACAGGTAATACAACACTCTCAGGATCCTTCTCTACTTGCAAACAAGAACAATACCTGCAGTTCTATGGGTAAGGGAGTGAGCAACACACAGCCAAAAAGAAGAATCAATTGTCACTGTTCAGCATATCTGGTTCTTCTCTTGCAGAATTTACATAAGGAATAAGAATATTGCTGAACTCCATTTCCCATAAACTGTAGCGAGCCGACAAGGATAAGGAATGACAGGGGTAGTAGTACATCAATCTCTGTGGAAACATAGGCTCTCTGTTCCTGTTTTACACCTTAAAAAGCTCTGCAGTCATAGGGTAAAGGGATGAATACATACCAGAAATAGAACATGCATCTGAAAGGCTGTGTTGCTCTATACGAGTCTACCTGAGTTTTAATATCTTCAGGGAGGGCTTTCGCTCAGTCCCACCACCTTCACAGATACAACTGGTGAGGACACAGGAGAGCTTCTAGGCTGTGGAACTCTCTGCCGAGGGAGGCTCATTTGGCCCCCTCCCTGCTCACCTTCTGCCAACAGGCCAAGACCTTCCTATTTAAACAGGCCTTCAGTTTTTAATCTGGCTGGCGTAGTGCAATGGATAGGTTTAAATATGATTTTAATTGTTTTAAACTAAGGCTTTATTTAAGAGAACTGTATTTAATGCTTTTTTTTAATTTTTGCATTCCAGATTGTTTTTAGCTATATTGTTTTAATGCATGGCATGAGCAGCTTTGGGTCCCATATGGGAGAAAAGTGGGATATAAATAAAATCAATCAATCAGTCCAAGAAACCAATGACCCAAATGTCACTGCTGAGCACCTCATCTGCAGTCCATCTGCTGTGCCTGGCTTCTCCACTTCTATCCTGGGAAGTACAAAGACTTCCAGTCATGATGCTGTGCCATTGCAGAACTATGTAATATGTAACCTATAATTTTATGTGAGCCACTTACTGGCCACAAGGGCATGATACAAAGAAAGCACATGGAAATATACACTATAGTTCAATTCAGATATTACACCAAATCATGCCTACCCTAACTATAGCTTAGGGCTCTAACTGTGGACTGAATTTCTAAATAAATGATAAACTGTGGACTGAATTCTACCCTCTCAATTTTATAAACTGCCATCATTTTGATGTAGTGGTTTCTAAAGATGGGGATATGGCCTTAACAATTGTCAGCTTAGAGCTCACTCCAGAATACTCTGATTTTCACTTGCTGGCCCAACCAACTTGCCATGATCATGTGAACTTTGACATGGCATCAAACCCTAGTTAAATTTCTATAATTGTGATTTGGTAAGAAGTTTGAAATGTGCCTAAGCTAGTCTCATGTAGAAAAATTCATTCATATAAGAAGTAGAGGTCGGCAAAATACACTACCATGTGATGAGTTTGGTGACATCAAGGAAATATTCCTCTAATGTTAAAAATTACCTAAGTACCAATCATTTCAATGCCTTGTATATATACTTTGATATTTTATAGTGCATGTTTCCAATACTAGAGACAAAACAAGTCAAATATGACAAACTGAATGGCTTATTTTAAAGCCTGAAACAATTTTTTTCAAAAAGGAAATTTACCCCATCTGTGAGCATCAAGAATATAGGGCCTTTACAGACTGCCAGAAATAATGCAGCTTGAGGCCACTTTAACTGTCCTGGCTCAGTGCTAAAGAATCAGGGGAATTGTAGTTTATTGTGGCACCAGAGCTAGCTGACAGAGAAGACTCAGCTGACAAAGAAGACTCAGAAAAAACTACAATTCCCATGATTCCCTAGCACTGAGCCAGGACAATTACAGTGGTCTCAAGCTGCACTATTTCTGGCAGTCTGTAGGCTCATAATATTCTTTTTAAAATAGTGGCATGATACTCCCTCTACTGGTAAAGCCAAATGCAACAAATGTTCATCTTAATGCATTCAGATGACTTTTAGATGCTGCAGCATAGTGGGGAAACTTCTTGCCCATGAGTCAAGAGTTTGCTCCCAGTGCTTCAGTAACATTTAGAGGTATACCACAAAGGAATTGTCACATGCTCTGATTGTAGAAAGATGCAGGTTCAATTCATAGCACCTCCACGTAATACGCTGCTGCGGAGTGTGCTAAAGTCTCCTTCTTTGGAGGTCTTTAAACAGAGGCTGGATGGCCATCTGTTGTTCCGGACCCCCCCCCCTCCCGTAAATCAGGAAAATCACAAATATTCAAGCTCCATTGATTTGAATGGTGGTGCGCACACGCCACGGGTGCCATTTTGTCCTTCCCTAGTTGCCATCCGCGAAGGACCAAGGCCACAGACTTCAAGTCCGCAAATGAGGAGGGATGAGGGTAATTATGAAAAAGGAAATTCAGTTGAGTCTTTTAATAAAAATGGAAACCTTTTACAGACCATGTACAAAAAAAAAGGAAATATAACTATTATGGCATTTGTTATCTACGAAGTAAAATTAAATTTAGAAAAACTGATTTCTGATAGATTCAGTAAAGAGCAAACAAAGTCACAATAATGAAAGGAGCAGACTGAAATATACGGTTAAGTGGCAGTTAGAGAAAAGAGAGAAGTCATTTTTAAGTCAGAGGAGGGAATATAGGTCATATGTCATTAAGATTTATGCTTTTTGTGCTGATTTGTTAATGTCTAAGCCTATGTATGTATGTTTATTTTGAAATTTTGATTTTATTTAAAAACAACAACAACAACAGCTTCCTATATTTCTTGGCACCAAACCAGGAACTAGAGCATAACACCTCCAAACTTTGGGGGTCATGATAGACAATAAAGTGTAAAACCAGTGTGGTATAGTGGCTGCAGTATTGACTGGGATTGGAAGATCCAGGTTCAAATCCCCACACTGAGCAATGAAACTCTCTGGGTGACCTTGGTCCAGTCATAATCTATCAGCCTGACCTAACTCTTATGGTAAAGAGGATTATGGGAGAAGCCAGATATACTACGTCACACACATTGGACAAAAGGCAGGATAGAAATGTTAGTGACTGTAGAAATAAATACAAGCGTCCCCTGCTTTTTGAGGACTCGTTTTTTTGGGGGGTGGGCTACATAATCAGTATATTTGACAAGTGGTCTGCTCTTTCGACCACATGTCATAGAATCATAGAATTGGAAGAGACCACAAGGGCCATCCAGTCCAAGCCCCTGCCATGCAGGAACTGAAAATCAAAGCATCCCCGACAGATGGCCATCCAGCCTCTATTTAAAAACCTCCAAAGAAGGAGACTCCACTACACTCTGAAGTTCCACTGTTGAACAGCTCTCACTGTCTGGAAGTTCCTCCTAATGCATCCATTTTTCCGGTTCCTGTTCTCTTGATGTCGAATTAATGGTTCTGGCTACGCAGTACAGTAATTTTAAAAGGTTGAAAAAGTGGAGGTTTGTTTTTTGGGTTCAAATGGATTAAAAGGAGTATTTTGTTTTACTTTTGAAGGGGAAGTTAACTCCTGTTTGGCTGAGGCAATTATAGACTGAACAGAGGAGGTATTACTAATAGGCTTTTATTTTCTCGAAGGACTGTTGAGGCTTCTATGGCCATAGGAATTACTGAATGGGAGACCATTTTAAGCAGGCAGCAACATGGGCTGAAGAGAACGGTTGAAGGAAAGTGAGATAGTGTGCTCAGGCTTGATGGGCATGCCCAAACTGGTGTGGGCAGCTCTCCTTTGACTGGATGGCTTGAGAAGAAGAACCAAGAGCATCTCCACTTAGCAGCAGAAAGCAGAGTCCAGTCAGAAATGCTAGCTGAGGAGGCTGCAGCAGGAGCGCAGCTCAATTCATTCAGCCCTTTTTGCAGCCGATGAACAACCATGGTAATTGTGGTTCCGGTGTCAGTGAGTCTGTAAACCCACTCCAGCTTTTACTTTTAATCATTTATCCTTTGCCACCTTTCTTTACCGTCAGCTGTTAGGAAACTACCACCATCACCTCTTCCTCCTTCTTCTCAAAAAGGCTGTAGCCAGCCCAGGCAATGATGCCAAGCTGGATTCTACCAGATTCTGCTTCCTGCTGCTCAGTGGTGATGGTGGTGAGGCATTTAGTTTTTCTTCCCCAGCCATCCAGTTGAAGAAGGACTACCCATGACCATCAAGCCTGTGCATACCCTCCCACTTTCCCTCAACTGTTCTCTTCAGCCCATGCCACTGCCTTGCTGAAACCCTCCCTTGCATAGAAAACAGATTACCATATATACTCGAATATAAGTTGACCTCATGTGTAAGTCGGGAACATGTTTGGGGCCCAAAATTATGCATTTTGATATGACCCTTGGATAAGTCGAGGGTAAAACTTACGGGCATGCAACAAAGGATCTCAAGGATGGAGCAAAGGAAAAAAATATAAATTTACAAAATCCCAACAGGCATAACTGTACTCATACTAAAGGCTGGATGGCTGAGAGAACAGAGAGGGGGTTGGTGCTTCCAGGACAGATCACACTCTTACCTTTCACTAGGGGATGGTACCTTTTTTATATAAAAGTTAAAGTACATTGACCCATGGATAAGTCAACTCAAGTTTTTTGGGTCAATTTTTAACCTAATTTTCTAGGCTTATACATGAATATATACACTAATATGCTTAAAATAGCATCCCTCTCAAAATCAATACATGTGTGTCCTCCTTTATTTGACAGGCCACAGATCAGAGGGCTAGAGGTTCTGAATTTCAAAGATTCCCACTTTTGGCCAGTTTTCTGGTCCTAACCCATGAGATAAGCAGGGGCTTCCTGTAAAAGGACCTACTGAGCTTTTAAATATGAGAGAATCACCATGGAACCGAACCCATGGAAAAGCAACTCCCACTCCCTTTCAGAGACACTATAAACAACTGCACGCTTGGAAGACAAATACTGTATTAACAAAAGTATCTCACAAGTAATTTATATAATTTATAGCCCATGCTTACGTGTCATAGGTATAGTATTCATGCTCAAATCGGTGACAGGAACGTGGTGTTACTTCATATACACCTGGAAGACATTAAGCCAACACACACTTGCAACTATGATTTTTTGGCACATTTGACACTTCAAAATGATGCATATGAAAATGAGCAACCATACCATTTTTCAAATCAATCTTGCTTGACATGTTTTGCCTTATGAGGAGCTGTCCCCCAAACTGAAAGCTTGGGCTGTTTTAAAAAAACACTAGCTGGCTGAACCATGATTTTTCTGGTTCAGTTCAGACCTTGATTTGCATTAACTATAATTCAGTACTGAACCATGGGTACATCATTCAAGTACAGTCACCCCTCTGCTTTCGCAGACTTGGTGTTTGTGTCCCTCACCCGTTCGCAGGCGGCATATGAAGCGGGACAAAATGAGGCAGGTGCGCATCACCATTCAAGCCAATGGGGCTTGAATATTTGTAATTTTCTGTTTTTGTGGGGGGAAACTGTGTGGTTAATCACTGATGTGATGGCTGAAAGTGAGACTTGATCTGTTTCTTTGAAAGACCAAAAATGCAAGCATCAAGCTGTTATCACTGCCTTCCATGCCCTCTTCCTCCCACACCTCACACTTCAAAGAAATCAACAATCTTCAGTACCACTGACTGCTATCAAAACAGCCAGATATGAAGCTTGGGGGATTTTATTTGTACTACAGCTGGCCATGTCAACTGGGGAACTGTGAGAGCTGTGGTCCAAAATTTAACTTTTCCAAGCTCTGATGCAAATCCATGCCTTATGAATCAGGCCTTATTCTCCTTTGTTGTTGTTAAGTGCCCTCAAGTTGATGTCAACTCATGGTGACCCTATGGATGAGACATCTCCAAGACCCCCTGTCCTCCACTGCTCTGCTTAATTCCTGCAACCCCATACCCGTGACCTCCTTCATAAAGTCCATCCACCTGGCATGTGGCCCTCCTCTCTTCCTATGTCGCTCCACCTTTCCCAGCATTATTGTTTTTTCCAAAGAGTCATCCCTTCTCATGATGTGTCCAAAATACAACAGCCTGAGTTTGGTCATCTGGGCTTCCAGGGATGCTTCCAGCTTGATCTGCTCTAGGACCCACTTGTTTGTCCTTTTGGCTGTCCATGAGATCCTCAGCACTCTTCTCCAGCACCATATCTCAAATGAAAAACTCTATGATGAAACACTTTTTCTCCTACTTCTACATATTTTATCTGCTGTCTCTCTTTACTCAAGTCACAGTGCAAACCTACACACACACACACAAAGCTGACTTAAAGTTAGAAATATGAAGACTTTACCAGGTTTTGAGAGACAGAACCTATTCACTCCTTTGGATAGATTGTAAATGCCAACATTCTCCGGTCCATTTCCATCCTGATAGAACTCCTAACAATAAAAAAATTATGCAAGAAAATGATTAGCAGGCATCAACGGATGAACTTGGAAATTGGTTTGTGTCAGAAAATTCAAGATAACACTAAAACATATATCAAAGTTTCCAATTTAACTGCCCAAGGCAGTGCCCCTCTCAAATTCTCAGCTATTTAAAGCAGCTGAACCCTATGGAAATCCAGATCATTCTGTGTTAGAGGTGGGGAATCCATGCCCTTCTAGATTTTGGGAAATTATATCTTTATTCCCATTATCCATGGACACTGGTCATCCTGTTGGCATCCAGTATAAGGAGTCTACAATCAAGATGCCAAATTTGGGATGTCACTTTAAAGAAAAATGAAGACAACACACTGAAATAATTCCATAACTGAGCAGTTGTATGACAATGATCTAAAATCAGCACATTATACCGACTCTTCCTAAAAGTGAGTTTTCAGGTTTGACCTGGAAGACCAAAGGCTGCTTTCCCATGCTCTATGTAAATATGCCAGGACTATTCTTAAAATTGCAATGTCTAGATACATATCTTCAAATACCTGAATGGCTGTTGCACAGAAACTGTAGAAAACTTTCTGCTGTTTCAAACAGGAGGCCTAAGGTCAATTGATTGTACTTGGAAATAAAGAGATTTCAGCTAAACAGCAGGAGATATTTCATAATGGTAAGAACTGTTTAACAATTAAATAGCCTGATTTGGGAAGTGGCAATTCTCCTTCATGAGATGTAATTAGAGTCTGGACAGCCATCTATCAAGAATGGATGATAGATTGTTGCAAGATTCGTGAACTGTCAGTACCTACCAAAGTAATTGCATGAGAAAGAGAGCACCTCAGCATATATCCAGTTTGACGGAATTCTACCCCTGAGACATCTTCCTCTAAAATCTCAAGTTCTAAGGATTTATTCTTCCAGCACCAGTCTTCATGGATAATACTCACTAAAAAAGAGAAATTTTATGAGATGTTGCACACAGAAAGACTCAGCAGCTCAAGAAGCAACAATGCTAGAGCTGGCCCTACCATTACGCAAAGTGAGGTAACAGCCTCAGGCAGAAGACACTGAGAGGAAGCAACAGTACTCCTTTAAATGCCCTGGTCATTTCCCCCTTCTGCAAGACAAACCTGTGTGAACCATCTGGCCTGAACTGTACCCCTTAAACTGGCCCACTGACTACAGTGGACAATACTAAGGGCCTTTACAGATTGCCAGAAATAATCCAGCTTGAGACCACTTTAATTGTCCTGGCTCAGTGCTAGGGAATCATGGGAATTATAGTTTTTTTCTGAGGCATTGAGCCTTCTCTGTCAGAGGGCTCTGGTGCCACAATAAACTACAGTTCCCATGATTCCCTAGGACTGAGTCAGGGCAGTTGAAGTGGTCTCAAGCTGCATTATTTCTGGCAGTCTGAAAAGGCTCTAAGCCACTGTTAAATGTTCAATGAGCACTCCAGCAGTTTCTGTAGATGGAACAGTGAAGGTAACTCTATGTTGCCCTTTGCTTCAGGCAGCAAAATATCTAGGACCAGTGTTGAGTAGAGCTTATGGCAAATGAACACTTCTTTGACTCAAAATCATTTAGAAAGAATCTCTCTTTAGCTTCACATATCAGTCCATACCTATTTGCTTGTTCCAGATTCTATTTATGGTTGATTCTGGAACAGCCCTTCTCCAGGGCTTATCCAGTGGCACCTAACTCAACATGGTAGCCATCAGGCATTTCCATTTGTCTAGGATTTCACAACGAGTAATTAATAAAAACAATAATTGCTGCTGTTTTCTTGATGATTGTTTTTACTGTTGTTTTTATTGGTAATTTCAATGGTTGAAAATAAATTGGCTAGAATGAAAAGAAGTGTCTCAAAATCACCAGAAAGTTCCAGGGTTAAGTAGAAACTAAAACCTGCCTCTCCCATCTAGTACAACACTCTAACCACTATACAACAGTGGTTCCAGAGCTGAATTCTTAGAAATGCTACCTTGAAAAGGGCAGAAGATACTATTTAATATTTTAATGGCAAACTCTTCAGATAGCTAATCCTGGCTGAAAACAGAGGAGAAATAAACAAGTAAACACAACTCCCAAGGATTCATAACAGTAGCCAAGTAAATAAAAAGAAAGACAGACGTTTTGGATAATTCTCACTTTTATATTTGCCCAGAAGTACATTTTCAAATATGAAAGTCACTGAGTTGGACTTTGCAGCAAGTTGGAGGCTGCGCTTTTCACCCTGACGGGTCGCAGACTGAAGAGTCACTGTCAATTCGCCACAAGTATCTAAGAAAGACATAAGAGGGGCAGGGGAGAAGAGAGAGTGAGAACACTGGGTGATCTCAGTCTGAAAAGGCTAAATTTAGCACCCTCCTTACAGCTTTGGAAGATAAGACATTCCTTGAAACCAAGGCATTGTTAGCCTCTTACAGAGTACACACTAGTTTAAGAACTTCATGTACCGTATTTTTCAGCATATAAGATGGCTGGATGTATAAGACGACCCCCAACTTTTCCACTTAAAATATACAGTTTAGGATATACTCGCCGTATAAGACTACCCTACCCCTCTTCCGAAGAGGAGCAGCCCCGCTGCTGCTGCCTCAGCCTCCCCCCTCCTCCTCCTCCTTCCTTCCTTCCCTTCCTCAGCAGGCCACCAGTGCCCTGGTTGTCCTGGCTGCGGAGGTGCCTCCATAGGGCAGGGGCAGGCAGCCAGGAACACGCCTCCTCCTCCTCCTC
>CM034712.1:8653705-8669563 GCA_020142125.1 Phrynosoma platyrhinos | reverse complement strand
AATGTATCTTTCTTTCTATCCTCAATATTGTATTATGTTTCATTGGTTTCTGGTGCCATGGCAACGTAATTGGCTGTTTGGCAGAAACACTGAGATTAGGCTGGAGCAGGACATGGTAGCTAGTCAAAGAAAGAAACATCCAAAATCAACAAAAAGTGTACTCCCTAATAAAGGGAACTTGGAGGGGCTCATGGAGATCAATTCCAGTACCTAGCACCATATAAAATCAAATAAGACTGATCTAACATAAAAAGGCTGAGAAGATCAAGAGCAAACTAGTGTGGCATTCTTGTAGCTGGCTAAGCCAGCATAAGCATTGCCACCCACAGAAGACAGACTGAATTGTAAGTTTAAAAAAACCAAAAGGATTTGAGAGAGGAGGATCTACTGTATTATTCTACTGATGCTGAGGGGACTCTGATTATTGATTGAGGATTTAAGATTAAGAGATTGTGACTGCTGAGAAGGAATATGTTGAGAAATAAAATAATGCACCCAAACAATTAAACCAGAGAAAGAAATGACAAGGTGAAATAATAAAGCTGAAATTAGCAAAGTGATTGAACTGTTAAACTGAAAGGGGGGAAAACAGACATATGTGAGAGATGGAGATGGAGAGATGTCAATTAGCCAGAGGAGGTGAGAGGAAGTGAAGGAGGAAAATAAACATTGAAAGAAGTTGCCAAAAGAGGAACCAGAAAGGGAAGCTGAGGAGGTTGAAGGAAGCCAGACATGTGAGACAGATGGCAGTGAAGGAAGAACTGGGGCAGAGACAAAGTGGTTGGTAAAATATGGGATTGTTATATTTGAAGGGTTTAGCAACAGAAAAGAGCATCAGCAAAAAACTGCTATATTGAAGGAAATGAGACAGAGAAGATATCTGAAAATAAGGGGCCTATGTGAACAACAAAATGAAGAAGTATATGGAAAACTAATTTCAGCACTAGTAGAACAAACCAAAGAAAGATTCGATACCAAGGTGGATAAAATCTTCAGAATTAACTCCTCAGAAGCAAAAATGAAGAATTTACCAAGTGTCATAGTAATATATTTTACAAGACAGAGAATGAGAGATTGGATTATACAAATAAATTATGAAAAGGATATCATGATTGACAACAAAGGCCATCACTCATCTTGAAGAAAAGAAGGGAATGTACTTTCTTAATGAAACAGCTCATGAAGGACATAAGAAATAGATGGGAAAGAATCAAAGGAATATCTTTTATGCACAACTAAAAAAGTTACAAAATAAATACATTAGCAAAAGCTGAAGAATGTTTGAAAAAAAAACATATAAAGGGTTTAGAAAAACTGTATGAAGAAGCTGGAAAACAGCAACATAAATGTAAGAAAGAGCCATAAGATGTACAGGCTGAAGACTCAGGGCCTTTGCAGACTGTCAGAAATAGTGCAAATTGAGTCCACTTTAACTGCCCTGACTCAGTGCTAGGGAATCATGGGAACTGCTGTTCAATGTGGCACCAGACCTCTCTGACAGAGAAGACTCAATGTCTCAGAAAAAAACTACAATTCCCATGATTCCTTAGCACTGAGCCAGGGCATTTAAAGTGGACTCAATTTATACTATTTCTAGCAGTCTGCAAAGGCCCTCAGAGGAAGAAGAAGAAATCAACCCAGAGGGAGGACACTCAGAAGACAAAGAACTACTGGAATATAGAGAAGAAACTAGTGAGTAAAGTAAGACAGAGATATATAGTTAACACTTAAAAGATGAAATTACTGTCTTGGAATGTTGGGGGACTAAATTTATTGTATAAGAGGTAATAAATATTTTACTTTCTGGAAAAATACAAAGCTGATATTATCCGTATAGAAGATATACAGCAAAAGCATTTGAGACTTTTGAAGACCCCCCCCAAAAAAACCCCAAAATACAAAGCCGATATTATCCGTATAGAGCATTAATGAAAATTTAGAATAAATGCAAAGCTAAATCTTATAGAACTACTGTATAACACAGTAGACATCACCACAAGAAGTCTTCTTGAAGGAAGAGAAGATGCCATAGCAAGGACTGTTAAGTTATGGGGCAATGACAAAATTAGATTGAAGACAAGAGAAGAATTGAAAGATCAAGGAGTGAACTGTCATTTGTTTGCTTAGGAATTTATGAAAGGACAAAAATAGTTATGATATTAGGAGGATTTGAAGAAGAAGATAAATAATTAGATGAAGTATTACTTACAAAGGATAACCATGTATAAACCATTATTAAAAAAGAAATAGAGCCATAGATGATAAAAGAATGCATGATAAAATGTGCTCAAAAAAATAAGACGGCCAATACAGTTAGAAAAATAGGAGAAAGGATGAAATAAAAACTCAGCATTTACAATGAATAATGATTTGAAGGAAAACTACTATAAACTATATACTATCTGAAGGAAAACTAAAGTCACACTATATCGCTGTTATCAGCAGCGAGAATAGTCCTTGTCTAGAAATGGAAGAAAAGTAATGCACCCAAAATTGAAGAATGGTTATTAAAAATGTATGATATGATGAAAATGGACAAATTAACTATATGAATTAAGGAAATAAATTAAAAATAAAAAGAAGATTAGGAATATATGAGAAATTATTGGAGACAACAATAGAATGATTAGCAGTTACAAGATTTATAGACTAATAAAAACGAATTTGACTGAAAACTGGATGTATAATAAGGAAAATTAGAAACAAAATTGAAAGTGAAAGAAAGAAGGAAGGGGAAAGTAAATAAATAATTTGAACCGGCAATTAGACAAAATTGCATGAACACTTAAATGATATATATTTATATGTATAATTATACATATGACATAGGACTAGATGTAGTATATAGTTATAATATGAGTACAATTAAGGATGACTAAGAAGACAATCAGAAGAGAATATAGATGTATTGATAGTGAGAGGTATAATAACATTGAAGAATAGCAAAACAGAGGAAACTTTGGTTGAGTAAAAGTTAATAGACTCAATTGCATAAGAAACAAGGAAGGGAGAATGGGGTGAATTTGATTGTAAGAATAAGGCAATATAAGAAATAGTTAAGTAATAGTAAATATAGAAGAAAATAATAGATTTGTTTTGTAGTTCAAAATTTTCATTTCATGATATTTTTCTTTCTATTTTTTATTGAAGACAATAAGATAATGTATTATATGCACATCTAAGATCTATCTTATTCTTGAACCTTTTACAGAACCCATGTCCTGAATCCAGAGCCTCTTTTCTTTCCAAAATCACATTTTGGTGGTTTGCAAGGTAAGAAAATGTGCCACATGCTTCTTTAAAGATATTAATGCAAGCTGAAAAAATTACTGTTAAAATAGAAATACAATCCATCTCCCCATAGAAAGACTGTGGCTAGGTAACCCCCTGTGTACCTGCTGCTTATTATGTTGTCCAGGTGCTTAGTGTAGAGAGCTCTGATCTTGATTTGGACTGGGAAGCCTTTAAATCAAAGATAGGGAGCCTTGTTCAGCCACATAGGGGGCCAAAAGTAGTTTCAAATAAGTTCTTGGGGATGTGTACATTGGTGGAACCAAGTGGGTGGAACCAAACACACCAGCACGTTTTAGCTTAAGGCTCTTGCTGCCAGTACCATAACCTTAAGAGAAACATTTCAACATTTTAGAATGGGGAAAATCTGTCACCTAACCAAGGAAAACAGAAGTAGCCATCTGGAGAGCCAAAGGGGACTGACTGGGGGCCTCTGAAATTGCCCATTTCTGGCTATGATACTGGCAGCAAGAGCCTTAAGCTAAAATGAGGTGGTATGATTGGGTTCCATCCTTTTGTCCCTGCTTGCCACTCAAATGTACATATCCTCAACTTATTTGAAATTGCCCTTGGCCCCCTCTGTGGCTAAACAATGTTCCCAATTGTTGATTTAAAGGCTTTAAATAGAGGACACTTTCAAATAGAGGACTGTCATCTGACCTGTCTAGGAATTTGTTGGGATTATCAGCTTTTGTTGGACTGCAACTCAGGCCAATATGGAGAATGTGAGTTGATAACTGCTGTCGAGCAAGATCTGTATGGTTCCCACCCCTACTTTATTCTCATTCTTGCTTCATGGAGAACATTGGTGGAGAAGCTTTGCCCTAAAAAAGTTTGACCTTTGCCAAACCTAAAATAGGGGATGCCTTCAAATATTGGAATGTCTGCAGTAAAGCAGTGTGTGTGGCCATCCTAACATGTCATTACATTCTTCTAGCCCAGGATGTCAAGCAGAGAGCTTTCCTGTCTCTGCTGTCAGAAATGCTGGGGACTGAAGTTGGTAACCGTGGTAGTCAAACTAAAGATTTCTCCAATATTTAGAGCTCCTTTTTCCCCTTAGTACATTTTTCAGTTGCCCCATGGCTACAGAAATGAAAGACTAGAAACAGATCAGGCCCTCCTAGGCATGAGGCCAAACAGCAGATAGTGCCTTACAAAAAGTCAGACAGATGCACAGCATCCAAGGCCAAATTATATTGACACCTAAGACATATAATTTCATAAATGTATGTCCCACACACCCCACAGCAGTGAAATACAATACTCATACATTCGATCCAGTTGGTAGTCCTAGCTAGAACAGATCCACTGAAACAAAACAATGGACTTTAAAAAGTCTTAATTTTCCATTAGGGAATTTATTCTGTTTGGCACTAGCAATTGAATATAGGCCTAACAATTTGTTTCCCTTTCACAACACTGAATCAGTGCTTGAGAGGGCTGTTTCTCTGTTAGTCCTGGATCTACAAGTTCTTAACTAGTTAACCACAAGCAGCCCTTAACTGATGCTTCTTTTTTTACAGGATGATCTGGAAAGGATATTGGAAACCACTACAAACAGAAGACTTGTGGTCAATAGCAAAAGAGAACTCCTCTGAAGAGATTGTTACCAAGTTTGAAGATGCCTGGAAAAAGAATCGTGCAAGAGCTGAGCAGTAAGTGCCTTTGTGCGTTAGAGTAAACTGTAAGGAAGCAGTCCAGCTGCTAGTCCCACTTGGGGTTTGGAAGAGCAAATATTTGTCGTGGGCCTCTCTGGAAACATGTGGCTGGCCTTGGTTGGGAATAAGATGTTGTACAAGTTGAGCTTTTCATTATATCCAGCAAAGCTCATCTTTGCAAAAGGAATTAAAAGCCACTTGATAGGATCTCAGTGCTAGCATCTCGAGATGTTCACTGGTACCAACCTGGAATTGGGAATATTACTTTTTTTACTTCAGCTTCTGGAATCCTCTAACCATCAAAGCTGTACTCCAAAAAGAGTAATTTTTCAAGGCCTATGTCATCTTTATTATTATTTTAGTGCAAACTATAACCATCTTCAGCGTCAGTGCATTGATTTCCTAGTTTGCCAATGATAGACTTCATCAGTATGAGAAGAATAAAGGCAACTGGTGTATGCCTTTTCCCCAGAATTTTTTTAAAATACAATTTAATTCTGTGAGCTGTTTTATGTTGTTTTTATGATTCCATGACTTTATTATGGTAATAACTCTGGTCTGTGATTGTGCAACCATATAAATATAGTAAAATCAAATAAAGGTCATTTTTTTCACTTTATTAGAATTTTGGAATTTATGAAACATAAAAGAGAACAAGGCAACAGTCAAGAGGTTGATGAAACCCCCATCCTGCTTCAACAAGAAAATAGCAAAAGCAAGCCATTGCTTAAAGCTTTCTGGAGTGTATTTGGGACATATTTTCTTCTTGGGACTCTCTGCTTAGTTACTGGTGATGTCTTCCTGTTTTTGGTTCCAAAGACATTAAGGTATGTGGGCATCTGCAAATAGGTTTCTAAGATGAAACAGCAAATACTCAGTGGTACACCGTAGAGGATATCTGATCAATCCCACTGCTCAGGACCAGTGAACACTCCATATTCTTCATGGCAGCCCTTCAGATATTTGAAGGATTCTGTCCTTTCTCCCTTTAACCTTTTTTCTCCAGGCTAAACATTCTTTCCTGAAACGAACTGCATCTTGGTTACCCTCCTTTGGACACACTCTAGTTTCTCAATGTCCTTAACATGTGGAGCTAAAATTTGTCACAATGTTACAGATGTGACTGCTATCCCTTGGTACACTTATTTAGTCTCCATGGGAGCTAAATACATTGGCATTTATGTCTGAGGCCCAAAACAGATAGGCCCCAAAGTGCAGCTTCTAGCCACTTCGGGGGCGTGGGGTGCAGGCGGCGCACACCCCTGATGCAGCTGGAAGCTGCTCTGAGGCTGCCTAAGGCAGCCTCAAGCCACTGGAAAAAGGAGCAGCAAAAATCTTAGAGCAGTTCATCTGGTTGCTTCCTGGCCTATTGGGACCCACTTGGGGCTGGAGCGCCAGAGGCTGCTCCAAGCCGCTGGCCTGCTTCGCCTTTTGAGTTGTCATGTGCAGATTTGTATTTAGAGTTATGAAAAAAAACTTCCCCATTGCCCCATTTTGGTCAAGATAGGTTGTCTCAACACAGCAAAGCACCTTCACCTCCAGCACAAGAGTGAGGCACCAAGTGTGTTGTGTTGCTGCTGTTGTTGCTGCTGCTGCATTTTTCATAATTTGTGCAAAAAATCTTTGTGTACAACTGGAATATTTTCCCTCTGTGAAATTAAGGATACACAGACAGCAAGCACAAAAGAGACTAACCGAGGAAGCAGACGGCTTAAAGGGCCATCTTGGGGGCAGGGAAGGGGAGGGGCAGCCACACGATTGGCGCCCCAACCCCTTCCCCAAGTCGTCCTCGGAGCAGCCGGCCCTCCGTATGGCTGGCGCTCCGAGGAGGACCTCCCGCCGCAGCGTTTGCACACGCTGCGGCAGAAGAGTCGCCGAAGGTGCGCCGCAGCCTTTTGCGGCGCACCTTCGGCGACTTGTGAAAGGAGCACCAATTTAGTGCTCCTTTCAGGGGCGGCGAAGCTGCGCTGTGGGGCCGAGGTGTGGGGATACCTCGGCCCCGCAGCGCAGCTTCCCGGGGCGGCCCATGGCCGCCCATCTGCTTCCCCCCTTACTGATCAAAAAGATGTGAACAACCCATCCAGTTACTTTTGAAAACTTTTTATGCATTTACAAGAATGTGCAAATATCAATATCAAAAATATCCAAATTTCTTTACTAATACTAATGATAAATTACCCTGTGTCACAACAATGAGAGAGAAAATGCTTTTTCTCATTTATTATACAAGGAGAGAGCAAATTAAGATTTCCGTCCCTATCTGTATTTGTGTATGTGTATCCAACTTTTACTGCTATTAAAATTTGCCAAACGTCCTTTCATGAATAAGTCAATTCATGGAGAGAGTGTTAATTTTAGATAAATATTACTAATAATATTTCTATTTAAAAGGGAGAATAAGGGTTTATCACAAAGACCTCATATCACTTATGTGATCTGCCACAAGACTAGAAATGGTCAAAATAAGAAATTAGAGAATGTGTCAATTGAGAATTGGCTAAACAGAATTTGGTCATCTGTTGGGGATGCTTTGATTTTGAGTTTCTTCATGGCAGGGGGGTGGACTGGATGGCCCTTGTGGTCTCTTCCTACTCTATGATTCTATGATTCTATTCAAACTGTAGCCCCATCAGAGATGTTAACCTATAAATTAAACTAGCTAAAGAAGTTATAAAAGTAGACTTTTTTGGTATCACATATGTCTCAAAGTAATCATGAATTTAAACCCCCAAAATCCAAGTTAAATTTTGAATCAATAATCAAATAAGATGTAAAGAAGTAGAAGGGAAATTGCAAATGTACAAGTTTTGACAGAGCAGTATTTCTATTATGTACTATAAATTAGGAGAGGGATGGGAAGGAGGTGGGTTGTTTGTAAACAATGGAGTGAATTATTGTAATATTGAGATGATACTATTGTTAAGGGATGCAGTGGCCCAAGTGGTTAAGATACTGACTCTGTTGATTGCAAGACTGGCAGGTTGGCAGTTCGAGGCCTGGGTCCTGCATGATGGGGTGGGTTCCTGTCACTAGTCCCAGCTTCTGCCAACCTAACAGTTTGAAAGCATGCAAATGCAAGTAGATAAATATGTAGCACTCATGCTGGCCACAGGATCACAGAGTAGTCTCTGACAATGCTGGCTCTTCTGCTTAGTAATGGAGATGAGCACCACCCCCTATCGTTGGACACGACTTGACAACTTTGTCGATGGGGAATAACTTTACCTTTACCTTACTATTGTTAAATAGCCATGAAATAAATGAAATTATTAAAATTGCTTCACATCAGATGGTATGAGAATGAAGCTGAAATATGATGTATTTTGGCCCCAGCCTTTTGACTTTGGCCTCACCAAACCACTGAAATATAGTGAATGTGTCTGAAACTGATTTCAGCCAGTAGGCTGAAAAGGGTTCTCCCCCTCCATTACTTTGCAAGGTTGGGGATAAAATGGATGGAAGAACGCTGCATGCTGAATTCTTAACACTTACACCAGGGGTAGGCAACCTTTCCCCTTTAAGGGCCGAGGGACTTCAGCTCCTAGAAGCCTCAGCCATGTTGGCCAATTAGTCCCATGTTGGCCAATAGCTCCTGGGATTCTGGGAGCTGAAGTCCCTCGGCCCTTAAAGGGGAAAGGTTGCCTACCCCTGACTTACACAGAAACATTTCTGGGATGGCTCCACTGACCCAGGTTTGGATGTAAGAGTTGAACATGCTTTGGTTACATTCCATTTGGATAGCTGTAATGCGCTCTACATGGAGCTGCTTTGAAAAATACTCAGAAACATCAGCTGACCCAAACAGCTGCAGCCGGGTTGTTAACTGGAGCTAGCTATAGGGAGCATACAACTCCCTTGTTGCAACAGCTCCACTGGCTGCCAGTCTGTTCCCAGACACAATTTAGAGTGCTGGTTTTGACCTATAAAGCAGTTTGGGTCCAAGCTATTTGAAGCACTCTATCCCTCTATGCAAGCCCATTAGGCTTTTAAGATCGTTTGGAGAGGTCCTCTTCTCTGTCCCACCACCTTCTCAGGCTTGTTTGGTGGAAACAAGGAAGACGGCTGTCTCGGTGGCTGCTCCCAGGCTTTGAAACCCCCCTCTCCAGAGAGATCAGGAAGGCCATGTCCTTGCTGTCCTTCTGGTGGCATGTTAAAACATTTTTGTGCCACCAAACCTTTTCAGACGGTTGACGTTTGGTGCTTAATGCTGTGTGGTGCTGGATTTGAAGGTTTTTAATAGTCTCCATATACTTTTATTTTTATTGTTTTAATGCATTTTAGTATTCTTAATTGTTTAGTATCTACTGTTTTAAGTGTTTTTATCTTTTCAAATTCCATTTTATTCTATTAATGAGTGATGCATTTTAATATTATAGTACTAATTTAATTCTATTTTGTATGTTTTTAGTTGTATTGTTCTTTTAATTTGTAAGCCGTTTTGTGTCCCAATTTTGGAGGGAAAGTGGGATATAAATAAATAAAACAACAAGCTAGGGGTCCATGAAAACCATGGTTTATCATGCTTGAAGACTCCCATCTGGATGTGTTCATCCAGGAGGAGCAATTAAACAAACCTCATACCTTTAATCCATTGTTTGCTTATTGTTGTGTGTCAACTGAGAACTCTGGAAAAAGCAGAGCCATAAACCTTGATATATTTGTGGCTTATAAGTCAAGTTTGTCTGAAGAGAAAGAAGCCAGAATTCCCAGTTCAAGAGTCACAACAAACAAATCACAGATGGAAGATTTGTGGCTCGGTTATTCCAGAGGAGTCTCTTCTCATCCTGAAAATGGGGAATCATGCTGCAACAATGCATGTTTCCCCAGTAAAACAAGATGAGAAGCCCCACACTTTATTTAGCCAAAATCTGACTCTTTCATTTTGGTGTACTGGTCATAGGGACCTTGGATTTCTTGACTTTGCCCACCATTGCTTTAGCCACTCTAGAGGTAAGCTGGAATAAGTGAGCAGCATTTATTAGACTCAAGGGCAGTTAACAACAATAAATATATTACAATGATCCATGCTCTATGATAAATCAGAATGCAAAGAATTCTGCTGCCTGTCTATATGGATATTCAGATATGGCCCTTATATGCTGTAGTTGTAGTTGTTCAATTGACTATCTTTTCCTCTTCTTACAGTATTTTCCTAGATTTCATCACTGTTCCAGAAGCTCCTTCTTGGAAAGGCTATCTCTGTGCTGCAGTGATTTTCCTCTTGGCTTGTCTCCAGACATTGTTTGAACAGCAATACATGTACATGTGTCTTGTCTTGGGAGTGAGGTTAAGAACAGCAATTACAGGCCTTGTTTATCGGAAGGTGAACCCTGCACTTTATATACCTTTCCCAGTTTTCTTTTTCTCCTTCCATCTCACTGTTGTTATGAATTAGATCCAGATCATTCCCAGGAACAAAATCTCAAAAGTGCATTTGGGGAAGGAAGGAAAAGAGGGAGATATTTCTAAATGTGAAATGAGGTTGGAGGATATGGGCTATCAAAGACCAAGTACACCGACAACCCTGATTAAATCAAGTACACTGATTTAGCATGGACTGGGTTGCAATATTGGGGAATCTGTGTCTGTGTGTATGTGCCTTCAAGTTGCCTGTCAATGTGTGGTGAAGCCATGAATTCTTCATAGAGTTTTCTTAGACAAGGAACACTCAGAGGTTGTTTGCCAGTTCCTTCCTCTGAAATATAGCAAGCCAGTTCAAAGGAGTTGTGGGAACTGAAGTCCAATAACATCAGGAGGTGCAGACTTACCGAATCCCTGGTTAGCTGGATCTAACTAAGAACCCACTGGAGTAACAAGTGGACAGCAAATGATATATGAATCCATGTTGGAGGTGGAAAGGAAAAAAAAATCGTTAATGGAAAGCAAAGGCAAGGAAGGATGTGCAGAAGCAGCTGGCTGTAAACTTGTTGCACCGGAAATGAATTTTGTCAGGCAGCTGTATTCTTTGGAGGGGATATCAACAATAGATAGTCTTGAAATGTTGTCTAGCCCTTGATGAGATTCTGGAGCCTGTCTATTTTACCTTTAGTTTTGTTAAGACACAGTGCTGAATGATAAACTGTAGTTAAAAATATAAGTCTCCCCACAGCATTTTGATACTTTTTCAACAATAAAACTGGATGTATTTGTTAATTCAGATTACATGATTAATTCTGTGGGGATGGTGGTCACTGCCTTTTTCAAGTAACAGTAAATGTATAAGCTGTTTGGTCTGATTTTCTCTCCTATAGATCTTAGTTATGTCGAATGTAGCCAAGAAAGCAACAACAGTAGGTGAAATTGTGAACTTGGTGTCTGTCGACGTGCAAAAACTAATGGATCTCATTATCTATTTTAATGGGATTTGGCTTGCCCCCATCCGAATTATCATCTGCTTTGTCTTTCTTTGGCAGGTAAAAAAGACAATCCACATTTTCTTAAACAGAGACAGTAGTTAAAGGGGAAGTTGGAGGAATGGGGTCGCAGACCATAGTGCTGTGGGGGAGGAACTGCCTTTAATGGTCCCCAGGGGAAGGAGACCAGAAGCCTTGTGGCTGGCACAAAGCACCAGGACATTATGCATGTCCGAGTGAGGGTGCGTGCAGAGCCAGAGACCATAAAGGGTCTGCTTGCCTCTTCATGTGCCTCCTTCCCATCATTCCTTCATGGAGACTGAACAGCGCTGGACTTCACTAGACTTTCCTGGCTAAGGTTTTTAAGGATATTCCTTCACAGGGATTTCCTCCCTGCTTTCTTGTGTGTGTGGGTAAACCTGATTTCAGATTGATTAAATTATTTTGTATTGCATAGCTGTCAGATTTGGAAGGGCCAGGTGGCATTGAAATTTTGCTCTGGCACAGCGTTATCCCCCATGTGCTTTGGGGTTATACTTCAGCAGCGGCCAGGTTCACAGATGGACACTTCCCTTTCCTGCCCCATTTTCCAGGACTGGCTGATTCACAGGAGCCTTACTCTAGGGTGGTTTGTGGAGGGGTGATCCTTCTCCCGGTCAACCATTTCTTCCAGTTACTTTCATCATCTACGGGTGATGGGTTTCATGAGGCAGGGCCTTTGATTATCGCTTTCCCCCTATTCATGGTTGTTTTCTCAGTTTGTTTGCCATTGTTTGTGCTCCTGCTCCAATAGCGACCTCCTCCCTCCCCCCCATTTTCTTTGGGGATGCACAGCCATTTAAACAGCTACTCAAAGCTGCACCTAGTCATGGATCTTGTTTTATCGCATTACATCTGTGGCTGCCACAGCAATCACTTCATGTGGCAAGGACAGTGCTCCCTTCCTCTCATAGTTTGTTTGCAGTGATCCCTACATCTCATTGTTTATTTGTGGTGGCTCACATTTGCAGCCATTCACAGCTTGTGTGGCAGGACATGAGGCAAGGACATGCTCCCTACCTCTCATTGCTTGTTTGCAGCATTGTTGGTTCACGGCAGGTTGCACACAGCTGACGCTCAAGACCCCAACTTTCTTCCTCTGTATTCTATGGTGGTTGCTAGAAGCTGCCCAGCAGTCTCTGTATGCAGTGAGGCCTTTGCTTACCTCTGTCTGCTTTTGTCTGTGTAGCCAGTTGCACATGGCTCACATGTCCCTTACTGATAGCAGTTAGCTTGTCTGGTACATAAGAGTATGGTGTAGAGTAAGGCTCTGAAAATTCCTGTCTAGAGTCCTGGGACATTTCCAGGGGAGGGGTTTGCTCTCACTTGTAAAGTCCTGGGGCTTGGATAGAAGCTCCCTGGATTTGCCTTCCAGTAGATGACATGCTGGCAAGCAACCCAGCTATTGGATTGCCCCCTGGGTCAGGTGTTTTGCCCAAGGAAAAGCTGAGGAGGTAGTTTTGGAGTGACAACTGGCCTCAACTTAACCCCCATCAAGTTACTACATCCCTCTTGCTTCTTCCAGGATCAGTGTAATATAAATAGATTTTAGGTCAATAAAGTGGCTCTTATTTAACACAACTTTCTGTCTGTTCTCATCATTCCATAGATCAATCTGTTTTCACTTTTTATATGTTAAATTCCATCAAGCCTCTTAGACCTCGTAGACCTTCAGATGTGTGTTCTGATTACTTGAAGCACATGTATGTTTGCATAACAATATTTTCATCACATGTCTTTCATTTACATATTGCATTTGTTTTGTTTGTTTTTTGCATTCCGTTAGCTCCTGGGACCATCTGCTTTGATGGCAGTTATTGTTTTTTTATTTCTCTTGCCACTGAATTTTGTTATCTCCAAGAAGAGAACCCAATTTCAGGTATGCCTTACTGCTCATAATGCCTATGAATGATCACCTAGTATTTAAGCATCATTAAACTTTTTAAAATAGCCTGTTAGATTATTGGTCTACCTAGGAATATAGGAAACTGCCTTATGCCAAGCTAGACCATTAGATTATCTAGCTCAGTATAATTTACTCTTCACCAAACCACCAGGTTTCATGAGCTTGGTTTTCCAGATGTATTGGATTATAGTTGATTGTTGGATGATGGGAATTGTAGTAAAACACATCAGGCTGGTGGAGGCTGGTCTTTTATTAACTGGAAGAGTAACTTTCAGACATGAGTATTTCCCAACTCTAAGGAGAAATGCTGGAGTCTATTGGAGGTAAAGTGCCATTACCAATAAGCTTTCATCCTTATATTTCCATGGGTCTCAGGCAGATATCTTACATGCTAGCAGATGAGATAAACATTTTAAATACCCAGAAGGCCTTCATGTCTCTGGCCCTTTTCAGCATACTCAACATAGCTCACTTGGTACTCAGAGTCCTTTATCTAGAAATATGCGAGATTCAGCCTGGCACCCTTTGAATATAGTACATAGACTTTAGTATCTCATTCAGACGAAATGCCCCTTCTGTCAAAGTATGGACTACATGGACCCCTGCAGACTGCATGGAAGGACATTTTACTGTTGTGGCCTATTGCCATAAAATTACTTTTGGAGCAACATGTTTTCTAATGATGATAGTAGTGATGATACAAGTCGGATTGCATTTCTCAGGAAGTTCAGATGAAGTATAAGGACAGTCGTGCAAAACTTACCAGTGCCATTCTTGGTGATATTAAAATCCTCAAGCTCCATGCCTGGGAGAAGACGTTTGTGAGCAGAGTATTGAGAATCCGAACCCAAGAACTGCAAGCTCTCAAAATGTCTCAGTTTCTCTTCTCGGCATCTCTCACTTCTTTCCAGTCATCAACATTTCTGGTGAGCACTTTTAGTCAACCAAACAAAATGTGCCCTTAATATACTGTTTGCCTTTTTTCATTTGTCTTCTCATTCCCCCTGTACAGATTTCATTCATCATGTTCACAGTCTACACGTTGACAGATAAGAGAAATATTTTAAATGCCCAGAAAGCCTTTGTCTCTTTGGCCCTGATCAACATACTCAACACAGCTCATTCTTTTCTTCCATTTTCCATTAACTCTGTGGTGCAGGTGAGTTACAAACTGATTTTCCATAAAACTATGTTGCACAATTAGAACCAGGAATGCTAGGTGTGTGTGTGCTTTGTTACAGGCAAAAGTTTCCATAAACCGTTTAGCTGCTTTTCTTTCTCTTGAAGATGTGGATCAAACTAAAGCAGAATCTGGTCCCTTAGATAGCAGTAAGTACTATCTATGAGATGGGTTTCTTTCGGTATGTGGGATTCTCCCCTTTTTATCTCAAAAACAACATATTAATTGAGAAGAATGAGAATGAGAAGACATATTATATAATAGGGTTTCTCTGTCACTGCCTAGAGATAGGCAGAAACCACATGATAGTAAATTGAACATAACTGGAGTTTGAGATGTCTCTGGTCAGCTTTGTCAATTCTATTCCTGCATATGTCAAGAGCGGAGCTCCTTTCATTTGCTTTGGATTTTTACTTCTATTTAGCATTCTCCAGCTCTTTATTTCTTTGTGCTTTCTCTACTATCTGTTGTGTTCATTCCAGTTTCTACTCCTCTTATTATCCCTTTATGAAAAACTTTATTTTGCTTTATGGCTACCCTTAAATATGTTTTCTGGATTTAAGGATACCACATTTTAACCTCAATGGGAGAATCCTAGAGGGAGCCAAGGGACTAGGACTTAACTGTATATACTCAACGATGTCGACCTCATGTATAAGTCGAGGGCAGGTTTTGGGGCCAAAATTATGGATTTTGATATGACCCATGGATAAGATGAGGGTAAAACTTAGCAGCATGTAACAAAGGATGTAAAGGATGAAGCAAAGGAAAATGATACTAAAGATTTTTTAAACTTTTGACAGGTATTGACAACAATAGCAAATACATTTCTGTACAGTTTATCAGTGCACTTAAGCACTCCCTAAGTGGTTTACAATGTGAAAGCTAATTGCCCCCAACAAGCTGGGTACTGATTTTAGTGACTTTGGAAGGAGGCAAACCTGAGTCAAGCTGAACCCCTGGCTGATATTGAACTCACAACCTTATGGGTTTGTGAGTGAGTGGCTGCAGTGTAGGCATTTAACCATTGTGCCACCAGGGCTCTGTTTGTGCTCACCCGAAAGGCTGGATGGATGAGATAGTAGAGGGAGTTGATGCTTGTTTTAGGTGCTCTGAGAAGATATTAAGCTCTCTTCCTTTTACCAAGGGATGGTCCTATTTTTATAAGAGTTAAAGTACAGTATTTACATTGACCCATGGATAAGTTGACCCAGTTTTTTTGGGTCAATTTTTTGACTAAAATTTCTAGACTTGTATGAGTACAGTCACTCCAACAAAGGTAACAAAAGTAAAACTTCTTTTAAATTGGGTCAGCACGTGGCATGTTTTACCTAAAAATCATCTAAAAGTATTCCAAATGCAACAAACAGTGCAGAGATTCCTTGAAAAATTCACTGTTCTCTGCCAAAGAAGGGGGTGAATAGTCTCACA
>CM034712.1:8629353-8653211 GCA_020142125.1 Phrynosoma platyrhinos | reverse complement strand
AAGTGTGATTAAGCCCTAGAATTTCAAAATAGCTTTCTTTTTGTGTTTCTAATGGAGTTTACCTTTGCTTCCTGGACTTTACTTCCATTTGTCTCCCAGAACACATGGCCAAAAAAGAAGATATCCCTCCATACCAGCTTAACTGAGAACAGGTAAAACAATATCTTGACAAAAATCTAGACCTGTAACTCCAACATCCTCAATTTTTCTCTCTCTTTATCCTGTTTATTTTTAAAATACCTTTGTCTGATTAAGAAGCCAGTTGAGCTTCAGAAGCTTGCACTATGTATTTTGTGCATTTTAGTTGTTCCAATGAAGCTATCACTGTTTTCTGGATTTGGGATGTTATTGTACTTTGCTGTATGGCCAACACAGCTACCCCTGGATATGTTCTCTGTTTCCAGGTTTGACTATGCTTTCCTTTCCAATTGAGCTAAAGCTGATATCTCTCA
This sequence comes from Phrynosoma platyrhinos, assembly GCA_020142125.1. NCBI lineage: Eukaryota > Metazoa > Chordata > Lepidosauria > Squamata > Phrynosomatidae > Phrynosoma > Phrynosoma platyrhinos. Next base: position 8,652,759 of record CM034712.1, on the reverse strand, counting down.
TCTAAGAAACAAGAAAGGCTACATTTCCAAGCAAGATCAACTTCTTTTCTGTAAGGAGGCAGACTTATTCCTCAGCTGAGCGGAGGAGGAGCTGGTGTCTGTCTCAGTTCAACATGTGGCAGGTTCCACAAATCTAGAAGAAGACATCTAGAAGAAGAAATCTGGAAGAAGACTTCCAGATGATGGCTGCATCCACACTGCAGAAATAATCTAGTTTGACAGAAGCCATGGTTCAGTGCTGTGGAATTCTGGGAACCGTAGTTTGTTGAGGCAGACTTAACTTCATCTGGCACTAGAAGAACCATGGCTTCTGCCAAGGGATCCCATATTTAACCTAAATCTAGCCTGGCTTCAGTTAGCTAGCCAGAGGCAGAACTGCCTTGTCATCACTGCTGTCATTGTCCTGGCCATCCATTCATGTTGTTGCATCCTCATCTATACAGATTTCTTAGAGGCACTACGCTGTTGACTCCCTGGACAGTACACTTTTTCTCGTCATGGAATCCATCTCTGGTACACAAGATTATCCCCAAGACTGAGGTTTATTCTTCTGTGATTTCTCTCACTGAAGCTTGTGTTTTTAGTTGCTTGTTGCTAAGTGTCAACTTTATCTGATAGAGAGAGCTTCTGTTCTTTTTATAGGGCTATCCTTATCTCCACCTTGATCCCTCTTTCAGACTCAACACCATTTCTATTTTTCAACTTTCGAAGGAGTTTATTCTTTGGGAACCATTCTGTTTCTCCATGTTCTGTTCTGACAGTAGCCTCTTGTCCTGAGTACAGATTCCTCATCAGGACTATCAGATGTGTTGATACTCCCATGGCCTTAAGGCATTCCATAGCCTTTCATGGTCTGTGCAGGGAATCCTACCCTGATCTCTAAAGTCAAATGCTCAAACCACTACACCACACTGGCTCTCTTTGGCCTTGAACTCTGTGTATTTGAATACTTTTGCTTTCCTTCCTTTTCTTTGGATCTCTTTTTAACTTGGCTAGGTTGCAAACTGACAAGATTGAACAGAGACATCCTAAGCACCAATCCAGTTCAGTCTGCTATCATGTGGTTCCTGCTTGTCTCTGTGTGGTGAGAGAAAGAACCTATATTGTGTGGATTCCTTCTGTCTATCTATCGAGAATGAACTTCACATCAGTGTCCAGTGTGTTATTTTTGTATGTAGGATGGACAGTTGTTTGTGGGTCTAGTTTTTTACAGACACAACCCTTGCTGCATGATTCTACTAGGTCAGGGTTGGGCTGCATTGCAGTCTCATCTATTTTTCTGATTTCCCCCCCCCCCCAAGGGGGGGAGTTAAAAAGTTTAAATTGGAGAAGGTTCACCTATGGCAGATCCCGGGATGGGTGCAGTTGAATAATTCATTCCAGAACCCAAAATTTTTGCTTTGTTTTAGGGGTTTCTGGGTGGTGTAGCCTGTATTCTTCTAATCTATAGTATTACAAATTATAAGAGATAATCAATAACAAATGAGACCACTAAAAGAGAAAATGAAATTAATAATATGAATGAGTGGCTGTTCTAATGTCTTGAACCTGGGTCTCCCTAGTCTTAATCCAATACTTCAGTCACAATACAAAAGCCAGTGATGCTACCAAAATATGGATTATGTATGTCTCTTTGTATGTCTTTTGTGTTTTAGCTCAGGATTGTATTGCTATTAGGAATGGAACTTTCACCTGGGGCAAAGAAAGCTCTCCATGCCTTAAAAGGTAAATTCTCATGAACACTTTGGTGGTTTTATTAACTCTTTTCTGGATTTTTTTTATTAAGAGCACTGAAATTTAATTTAAATGTGAGGGTGTTCTCCTGTCTTTCCAACACGTAACAACAGCAATGTGGAGCAGGCTAGTAAACTTACTTCTCTCCTCCTTATTCCCAATTCCTGTCTTATTCCTGACTAGATATGTATAAAACTGAACTGTGTTCTGTTTAGTTAGTGGAAAAACTGTTATAGTGGTAAGGAGTACATCTGATGCCACCCTCTTTACTTTGTCCCCATCCAGGATCTTTCACCTGCCAAATACAGGAATGCTCCCCTCTGAGACACTTCCAGATTGAAATTTCAGGCCCAGACTGAAAAGGTTCCCAATCCTTGGCTTAAGTCAAGATACACAGAACCCAAGTCTACTCAAACTCTTTTGATCTGTTGTGTGTAACTCTAGTAGTCACACACAACAGAAAAAAGTGTCACAAGTCTATGGACTGTTCATGCATGTTATGACAAGCTGTCTTGGGCTTGAAAGGAACTGAACTCGTCTGTTACATAGCATTCCTGAGATGAGATGAATTCCCATCTTAAGGCATGTGTACTTAGATTGTTCATCTCCCTGCTCCTCCTCCAAGTCATGGGAGAAGGGGGAGAATTTTCCTTTGTTTAGCTATTCTGGCAGTTTGTAAAGCAGACAGGACAAAACGTGTAAAAGCTGACATCAAATGGTCTGGTTCTTATTCTTATCCAGGGTAAGAACCAGGCACAAGTGCATGCGGAAAACATGGGTTTATTTATATATTTATTAAAGTATTTATATCCCTTCCTTTATTGTGGGATTCAGGTTTGATACAGACAAAACATACTTTAAAACAATTCCAGATTTTTTAAAAAAATAAAATTCTTTAAGCAGAATAAAACCATATTTTAAAAGTCAACAAATTAAAATAGCATAAATGGCCACAACAAAATTGCTTCCGACTTATCCTGACCCTAAGGTGAACCTATCACAGGATTTCTAGGCAGAATTTCTTCAGAGGGGGTTTGCCTTTGCCTTCCTCTAAGGCTGAGAGTGTGACTTGCCTGAGGTCATCCAACAGATTTCCATGGCTGAGCGAGAGTTGAACCCTGGTCACCCAAAGTTATAGTCCAAAGTTGTTTGCTATTTTTGCAGGATCAATCTAACCATAGCCCAAGGCAGTCTGTGTGCTGTGATTGGCCCAGTTGGTGCTGGAAAATCTTCATTGCTCTCAGCATTACTTGGTGAACTGCAAAAAACAGAAGGCTCTTTAGCAATGAAGGTAAAATCTCTTGTTATGTTAAGCAATGTTTTAAGGGATTCCAACTTGTTTGTTTTACAAGTCTGTATGAGGATTAGGATCACTTCTTGCTTGTTTTATTGTTTTTGAGAACATAAATAGAAATGCCTTAAATAAATCACTGTGCATATAAAATTATCTTGATGAATGCCAAATGTTTATCAGATTTTGAATATTTAATTTCTATTTTTAATGTAATGAGAAATTGAGACTAGCATTCTGAATATGGATGTTGTCTGTGCTGCTTTCTGGTGGGTATTTCTAACTTCCATTTCACAGGGCACAGTAGCATTTGTTCCTCAGGAATCTTGGATCCAAAATGCTTCAGTGGAAGACAATATCGTATTTGGAGAAAAAGTGGACAGGAAGTGGTTCAACAGAGTGGTTGAAGCTTGTGCACTGCAGCTGGATCTGGACAGCTTCCCTGCTGGAAGTCAGACAGAAACAGGAGAGAAGGTGCTTATCTCAATATTGCTTTACCAGTTAGTTGCAGTTTGATTTGTTTCATTCTTTAAAAAGCTCATCGTTTCTGGGGAAGGAGTGTGCAGATTTTGGGGTGTGCCCACCTGAAATGTTCCCAACTAAGAGTTATTTCTGTATTTTGTTTGTTGCTTTATATGATGTTATATTGTTGTTTTATCCCTGTAAGCCACCTTTCAACTTATTTTGATACAGAGAACATGAGGTGCACAAAACAGTTTATTAAAGTAAGTATAGATACATAGGCATTAAATTCTTCCACACTGAAGAGGAGCTGGTCCGTCCTTCCTTCCTTCCTTCCTTCCTTCCTTCACATTTGAAGGAATATATAATTTTCCATACTGGCTCTTGTGGCTAAGGATATTCGGAGCTGTAGTCCAAGACAAATCAGGACCTGACTAGGTGAAGCAGCCTTCTATATAGAAATGATGGCAGGAGAGCCCTGACACACATGAGCTAAGTATACCAAGGGCAGGATACCTTTGTCTTAGCATATTTTTCAACATACCACTGAAAGCAGTTTTTAATGGACCTAAGCTTGTTTTAAACCCCTGTGTGTTAAAGAGAGCTAGAGATGATATAATGATTATAATAGCAGTAAACCATTTTCTGTTGGAAAACAGGGCATAAATCTTTCTGGGGGACAGAAGCAGAGGATTAGCTTGGCTCGTGCTGTTTACAAGAAGGCAGCGGTTTACCTTCTGGATGACCCCCTTTCTTCAGTGGATGCTCAGGTTGGCCAGCACATTTTTGACCAAGTTATTGGACCAAACGGTTTATTGAAAAACAAGGTATTAAAAGCTCAGATTCTTTTGTGTCTCTCTTTCAAGATACCATTTCTTTCTTCAATGATAAAGAATCCAGTATACAGTACAATCCTAAATTCCTTACCACTGGCTGCAATAGGTACAGATATAAATTATAGCAATGCCTTCCAGATATAGCTGGCCTCCAACTCTCATACACTCCACCACAGGGCCATTGACCAAGGATGATGGAATTTGCAGACAACCAATATCTGAGAAGGCACCCGTTGGATGACCCTGTTCTCTACCTAAAACCATCTCAGTTCCCACAAGAGCCTCTTTTTTCTTTCTTTTCTTGCAGGCTGGGTGCTCTCCTTCTCAGGCAGTGGGAATGGCAGTTGTGTTCTGTCTCCTTTTCCTGAAACCTTGCCACAGGTTCTGAAAGTAACTTAACAGTGTTGGAGTAGAGCCAGGATTCACAGGGTCAGAGAGAATGGCAGGACCTTTTGATAAGCAGGGATGATGACATTATGTCCCCATCCCCCTCAAGCTTCCATGTTCCTGCTGATGTTCCTGCTTAAACCCTGCCTTTGACAGGTGGGAGGGATGAATTTCACCAGCAACCATATGTTTTTGGGAACTATCACTGTTTTAATGCAGTGTGTCTTGGATGTCTTCCCTGAGTAATCCATTCCCATTAGCTTTATAGTTCCAGGTGGTGGAACTGGAACTGATTTGTTGCAATAGACTAATAATTTTGCTGTTCAAGACATAATGCCAGTTACCTCAGGTCAGATTGGATTTTTCCCTTCCCAGAAACATTTGATACCTGATTGTGAATGTGCACAGAATTCTGCAGATCTTTTCAGAGATGAATAAAATGGTGAAATGTATATGCAGGTGGGCATATTAATGCTGTACAGCTTTATTTTACTGTTCACCATGTTGGCAGAGGCTGATGGAAAGAAGTGTTCTACAGGTTCTTCTTTGTGGTCTCTGTTCCTCACACATATGGGTTCTGCACCTGCGCAGAGATCACCAATGGATTCTTCAGAGCTGAGTAGTTTGGCAGGAAATACTCTGCCCCCACCCCCTATCGTGAATGCTCAAGCCTTCCAAGTACTTCATCCTCTGTTTCTTTCCATCGTCTGAAAGAATTGGTCACCTTGGATTGCACTTGCCTGAGTAGTTTTTTTTTTCTTGTAGTTTTTATTGCTTATCACCATCCATTTTAAAAAATAAAGTAGTACTGAGCCTTCCCCCTCCCTTCACTCTGTAGGCTACTTTCTATTGCTTATAGCCTCTGCCTCTTTGTTTAAGAACTGTTCTTCTTGCAGTCAGGAAGTTTCTCTTTCTGATGTGCACTCTGAATGTCTTTTTTGCTAAGGAGAAGGGCATATCATTGATCGTTGCCCAACTTGTAATGAGTTTACTGCTCAAGCCCTTAAAAATTGGGTGCAACGTCTTCCAAATTTTTATTGGGAACAATCCTTGAAAGTTTTCACTCAAGTTGTATCCACGAGGTCCACCTTGTCTATTATCCCACTTTCCAAGCTTTAAAAACTAGCCTTAACGGATGTTCCCTCACTACTGACTGTGCATTTTATCTCAGTATTGACCACTCTGTTGGTGACTTCTACTTCAGTACCAACTGCTTCCTTGATACCAACTTAGGTACCATTATCCGTATCCATCCCTCCAGATCAGAAGAAGTCAAAGACTGGTCAGAAATGACACCATTCACCAGATGGCCATGTGGACTCCATGGCTGTGGTAGCCCCAGACAAGGATAAAAAGAAGAAAAAGAAACCTAAATCTCCTCCTTAATCCATGGTTTCTGCTCCCCTGCCTGATTCTAGGATGGATTTGACACCATTAGCACCTACTTGTCAGGATGCTCTGTCACCTCCAGCTGTACTCCAGGTGGTCACTCCTCCAACCTCTCCATCGGTTGTTCGACACTGCTGTACACCTCCGGAATTGGCCCCTCATTCCATTACTCCAAGATTGAGGCCTTCCTCTCCCTATTACAGATGTGATCGCTCCCCACCTGCAAAGGAGCCATCTGTGCAGTCTTCTCTCTGGGACCACTTATATGGAGAAGATTCTCCTTATACATCGGTCTCACACTTGATTCAATACCAACATGGAGATCTGTGGAGGGAGCGTCTCGTATCATATTACTACTCCTTCTTATTGAGACTGATATCCATAATGGAAAATTCAATCTCCATATCCATACTAAAGCTGCTCTCGGTCTCCATCCAATTCGCATTGGTACTGGGACTCTTCTCGACACCGTTCACCTTCCCCATACCAAAGAGAACACTCTCCACCATCTCCATTCTTACAGCTGCCATTCTCTTTGAGAGTTCTACCATCTCCACCACCTCACACAATGGCAACCATCTGTCATCCATTGCTGCCTTATTGGTACTGACCTCCTCAGTCCTGTCAGTACCACATTCGACTTCATCAGTGCCACCCACCTTAACTGTACCAACTGTCATTACACCGGCAATGTCTGTGCTGGTACTGAGTGTTATTCCACTACAAGGCTTTTCACACCCAGCACAACCTCCAGTCTCAGCCTCTGAATTCCGACTCACCCCACCGATTCTGGGTCAGATGGTTATAACTGATTTGTCCTCACCTGCTTCACCTTCCCCGGTCATGTCTTCTTCTCCAGCCACTTTTAAGGATTCTGCCCTCTCCTCTTCATCAGAGGACATGAAGCTTTTTTCTGATGTTGTGCTAAGGATGTCCAAAGCAATTGGTATCAAAGTCATATCCCCTCCAACACTGGTGACTGACCATGTCTTTGAAATAGTGGACTCTCATGCTCCTAGTCCTGCCATGGTTCTTTTGCTGCCTACTTTACATGAAGTCATGAAACATTCATGGCAAAACCCTTCTTCTCTTTCTCCTGCATCGAAGAAGTTAGAAAACATGTGTAAAATGCAGTGTGAGAGTGCCCCTTTTCTGTTTACTCATCCAGCACAAAACTCCATTGAAGCAGAGGCATCCCAATTGAAGTGCTCTAGGAAGGCCCATTCTGCACCAGTTGATAAAGAGGGCAGATGCTTGGATGGCTTTGTGCACAGGTTCTATTCTTCTGCTGCCCACTCTGCCAAAGAAGCCAACATGGAGGCCTGCATGGTTACCTATCAAAAATTCCTGTGGGACAAAATGGTGGCCTTTGTTCCCAATCTCCCAGATGACCAATACAATGCAGCCATGGCATTTTATCAAGAAGCTCAAATGCTGGCTGCCCAGCAGATCCATTCTGCAAGTCATGCTGTAGACTGCACTTCTAAGGTATTGTCTGGAACCATCGCCCAGAGACTCTACACTTGGTTTCACTCTACTGATCTCCAGTAGAGACTAGACACAGGGTTGAGTGCCTTTCCTTTGATGGAGATGGTCTATTTCATTCTATGACCGATGACTCCTTGGATCACCTCCTAATCTTCAATCACAGCTAAGAAGATTGGTCTATCCAGCCAGAAGCAATAACAGTGCTCCTACAAGTCAGTCTGGAAGCGTCAATCTCCCTCAACCTTTCTCTCATTCCAGCACCCTCACTATGCGTCCTTCCTCTCAAACCTCCTCCTTTCAAAGAAGGTCTTTCAAATCTTCATAGTTACAACCTGTGACTTCTAAGAAATCTCCCTCCTCTTCTATGTCGTGTTTTGAATCTGCTCTGTGGACACCATCTCACCCCATCTAGGACCTCTCTTACCATCTCAGGCCTTCATGTTGTACCATCATTACTCCTTCTGGTTGGACATCAATATCCATGGACTATGCCATAGAATTCTCAAGTATTTCTTCCATTGGCATTTTTCACTCTACACCTCCTTCCCCACCCCTCATAGAAGAAATTCACAGCTTTCTTCACAAGAGACAAACCCTTCCTTGTCTTCCACCGTGACAAAGTGGTCCTACAGCCTGACATCTCTTTCCTACCTAAATTGGTCTCCCAATTCCATCTTAATCAGGATATTGTGCATCCGACTTTCTATCCTAACCCACAGTCTTCTCTGGAAAAGTCACTGCACTGCCTTGATGTTCACTGTGCTTTGGCATTTTACGTGGAGAGATTGGCTTCATTCTGCCTTTCTCAATGACTCTTTGTCATGGAGGCTGCAGGAAAGGCCAAACTGTATTCTTCCAAAGGTTCTCTAGATGGATTTCATACATGGAACCTCATTGCCTGACTTGTGCAAAGCTGCCACTTGTCTCAACCATTGACCTTTATTCAGCATTACCATCTGGACTGCAGATCTAGGGTGGATGCCAATTTTGGTTGTGCTGTTCTCTCTTCCATCCTTCAGTGACCTGACCCTCCTTCCATGGGTAAGCTTTTCAGTCACCCATATGTGTGAGGCACAGAGACCATGAAGAAGAAGAACAGCTTGCTTACCTGTAACTGTGGTTCTTCGAGTGGCCATCTGTGCCCTCATGCAACCCACCATACCTCTCCTCTTTTTCAGATCCCTGTCTTCTGCAGACATAAAACTGAGGATGAGGTAGCTTGGCGGTTTGAGCATGTGCGATAGGTGGTGGGGTCGGGGTATTTCCTGCCAAGCTACTCAGCTCTAAAGAATCTGTTGGAGATCTCTGCACAGGCACAGAAGTCAGATGTCCACAGATGTCCACTCGAAGACCCACAGTAACAGGTAAGCAACCTGATGTTTCCTAGTTCTATTAAAACTCCGCAGAATTTAGGAGGATGTTCAGAAAGATATGATGCAGCTTAGCCAATAACAGGATTGTTTCTCTTTTTAGACACGTGTTCTGGTGACTAATGCAGTCCATCTTTTGTCCAAAGTGGATAATATTATAGTGATAATGAATGGAGAGATCTCTGAAACAGGCTCCTGGCAAGAACTTGTGGAAAGACAGGGAATGTTTGTAGACTTCTTGAAGTCACATAGTGCAGAAGAGAAAGAGTACCAGGATTTGCAAGGTAAAGTGAGTAACCCTTTTGGTCTTCAAGATTCAGATCTGTTGGAAGAATTATACATTGCATTCTCTTTTCCCTCTTTAGTTAGATAGGGACTTCCTCCCTTCCCCGCTCTCTCATTCTAACTATCTCTCTTGGAGGCAGTTTAACTGTCTTTCTCTGAACATTCTAAACTGTCATTAACTGCAGTCAACATTCAGTAACTGCCTCCTCTAAGGACGTTATCACACGGGGGCAAATCTGTTGGTTAATCCACACAAATCCCAAACAGAAACTGGATTTGTGCCCCGCGTTTTCACACGACGTCACACAGAAACTGGACAGAAAGTGGACAGAAACTGGTGTTAACTGAGATCCATAACCTTTCATAAGCTATGCAGTGAACATATAAAGCACATGGTGACTTTCTTTTGGAATTCCCTGGTGCACTCCATTATCCATCATATGTTTGCAATGTGGTCTCTTGTGCCTCTTCCTTTCCTAAACCCCGCTTGAACCTCTGGGATTTCAACCATGTATGGTTGGAGTCTACTATGTTGCAGAATTTTGAGCATGATTATGCTTGCATGGGAGATTATTGCTATGCTTCTATAGTTGCTGCAATCTCTTGTGTCTCTCTTTTTGTGGATGGAGATGTTACACTGTATAGGGCTGCAATGTTCAGTCAATGTATTAGTTGGTTGAATAAAACAAAAATATTTTGATCCACTATAAAGATACCTATGCCCATTGATCTGCATATTTAAAATTTAAAAATATGTTAAAAATGGGTACCTCTAAAGGTCAAAAATGATAAGGAAATTTCATTTGAAAAGAGGCATTTCCTCCTAGATCAGTGAGAGAAAGGAAATGTCTTTTCTAAGACTGTATATCTTTTAAACAATGTCCATTATCTAAAGCCAGCAAAGCTAGTTTGCTTTGTTTTTTTCTTGGCTTGTTTTCCTTGTTAGTTTGTTTTCCCTACAGATAATCACCTGATAGTATGCTCCTAGGCATGTCTACTCAGAATAACTCCCATTGAGTTTAGTGGTACTTAATCAAATGGTAAAGGTATGCAGCAGGAATCAGAAAAACAAACAAACCACCCCTCCAAAAGGCTATAGTCAAAAGGCTATGCCAGTGGAGACATGTGGCCTTGACATTGCATGCACCACCTACGCAGGGGTTTGTTTGGGTTTTTTTTAAAGAATTAAATATATAAAAAATAATAAAAAAAATCTTGGTTTTGTTTTTTTTTTTAAATGGAGGAAAAACCACTCCAAAAATGGCTGGAATGAAAGCAACATAACTTCCATTAGTGAAAAATGACAGCTGCAGTGGCACAATGTGGCTCCCATGGGGTTTTGTTAGTGCTGAGAAAGGCTCTCTAACCCCCAGCTTGGGCCTATCCCAACCTAAAGTAGAGGAACAGTTTGGAGAGCAAGTGGGCTAAAGCTTCCAGAGAATGGGATGATACTCAGGGCCACTTGAAATGAAGCTGGAGGCCCATCCTGGTTTACTAGTTTTATTGTACACTGCCCTGAGACCCTGGATAAAGAGTAGGATATAAATGTTTAAATAAATAATAGGACAGCAGTTCCAGATTTCTTGCTTCTTCTTTCTTCTTCAAATTTCAAATCTTTTTTCAGAGGTATTGAAAACAGCTGATTCCACTGCTTCAAGAAGTGCTGAGATGTTCCCCAAAAGAGATATACCATACCCAGGAAAACATGAAGAGTAAGTGTTCAGCAAAGTAAGATTTCACCCCAAAACTCTTTAAAACTCCACTTAAGCATTCCTGATTGTCTAATGCTATTATTACTTTGGTGGCACGAAAAAATATAAATGATTTTTCTTCACTGTGTACTTGGCTGTATTCATGGGTGCCAGATGAGCCATAGCATTAGGCAGAATGACCCACCCAATTCAGGTTGTAAATGAATGGAGGGAAGGCAGAGCCCATTCTGTCTCTGCTTCCCAAGCGTTTGTCTTAACTGAAAACAGAAATGCATGTGCCACACAGCCCATAAACTAGTAGAGCTGGAAGACACCACAAGGGTCATTCAGTCAAACCTCCTGCCATGCAGGAAATCTCAGTCAAAGCACTCCTGAGAGATGACCATCCAGCCTCTGCTTAAAAACTTCCAAAGAAGGAGACTCGATCACTCTCCCAGACAGTGTATTCTACTATTGAACAGCTTTTACTGTTAGGAAGTTCTTAATGTTGAAGTGGAATCTATTTTCCTGTAGTTTGAATCCATTGCTCTGGGTCCTGTTCTCTCAAGCTGCAGAAAACAAGCTTACGCCATATGACATCTCTTCCAATATTTAAACATGGCTATTATGTTACCCTTTAATCTTATCTTCTTCAGGCTAAACATACCCAGCTCCTCCTTTCACCATTTTGGTCACACTACCCTGGGCATGCGCCAACGTATAAATATCTCTCTTGTATTGTGTTGCCCAGAACTGTACAGGACCTCCATGGATATCAAAATCTGAGGATGCCCTAACCCTAACCCTTATATACAGTGGAATTGTATAATTGTGCCCTTTATATAAAATGGAAAAATCAAGGTTTGCTTTTTGGAATGTTAAAAAATACATATTTTCAAGCGATGCATGGTTGAATCCATGGATTCAGAATCTGTGGATACGGAGGGCCAACTGTGTGGTACACTCAGGCATGGTTTGCGTGTGTAGAGTGGGGTACTCACCACTCACCAATGTTGAAGTAAGTTTCAATAGTCAGTCCATTCGACTTCTGTGTGCAGAAGGGAGATAACTGCTATTTTCCCTCTGCTTCAAAGAGAAAGTTGTCTCAAGCCAGTCCATGTTTTGTCCTGTAGCTATGATGTTTTGATTGCCTAGACCAGGGGTAGGCAACCTGTCCCCTTCAAGGGCCGAGGGACTTCAGCTCCCAGAATCCCAGGAGCTATTGGCCAACATGGGACTACTGGCCAACATGGCTGAGGCTTCTGGGAGCTGAAGTCCCTCGGCCCTTAAAGGGAACAGGTTGCCTACCCCTGGCCTACACTTTGCCAACAGAGAACTTACCTTTATGTTGGGATGAGTCCCTGTATATAGCTTGGAAAAGGAGTTGGTCAGTCACACTGATTAGGAGATTTTGTGGGTTGTAACTCTCTCCAAACCAAATATGCTTTTGCTATCCTGCCTTCAACTCTTCCTGGATATCTTTACTGGTGGAACACTAGTTAATCATGGCATGTTCTGATGTATTCTGTACTGCCCCACTAATATCCCTGTAATGTTTCACCGTATGAATATTATGTTCTCCAATGTGCAGTGAATCTTCCATAGAATCCTATAGCATATAAGGTAGCAGTACCTGAATATAGAAAATAATTGGTGCTTCTTGTAATATAGTAATGTATAATACATAAAACCAGTCTTTTTTTTTATTCTATAAAGATCAACTAAGACAGATGGTTACAAACCTTTAGATGTGGGAACAGCAGAATTGGTGGAAGAAGGTGAAAGACGGATAACTGGAAGGGTAACTTTAAGGCTCTTAATACCTATAAAATATTTCTGAAGGTGTTTGAATGTGTTCATGACATTTTAGATTGCAAATCCCATAAGCACTAGCTGGCGTAATAATTGACTGGAAATCAAAGGAGCTGGAATCTATCTGGAAGGCACCAGCTAAGGGAAGGGTAATATAGATCACAGGGGGGAAGACTTTGGTCTTTCAGATATTTTGGACATCAGCTCCCATTGATCCCAGCTGACCAATAGTAAAGGGTCATGTGATTTGAAGTCCAGTAACATCTAGAGAAAATAATTTGTTTAAACCAGGGAGGGATTAATTGAATCAGGTCTATTGGGCTTCTTTGGGGAAATCACATTCTCTCAATTGCAGAAGGCAAAGGCAACGCTGCCCGAACAAATCTTGCCAAGAAAACCTTGTGGTAGGGTCACTTTATGGTCTCCATAATCTGGAAACAACTTCAAGGCACACAGCAACAACAAATTATCTGAGCTATGCAAATGGGAGCTGTAGGCCAGAACATTGGGAAGTCCAGAGTATTTCCATCCACAGTGTAAATGGATGGAGAAAGACCCTGATGTGCTATGAAGTAGCTTCCAGTGTATGTTATTTGGCCAAGACTATACTGGAAGGGATGAAAAAGGAAGAGGGCCATAGCTCAGTGCAGAGTTATTCTTTGAACTAGAATTCACAGAATCCTTCAGCCAGATAGCCTTTGGGAGTTGTAGTCCAAAAAGTAACATTTCCTAGTGGCCCAGTAGCACACCCTTTGCATGCAGAATGTCTCAGGTTCAGTTCCTAGTATTTTCCATTTTATAGCAACAAGTAATGAGGAAGACATTCTTTGCCACGATGCTTGAGGACATTTTGTAAATCAAAGCAGACAGCACAGGGCTAAAGGGCCAAATTTGCTGACCCAGCTTCTCCCCTATCTTAGCCCATCTAATCCATCTCTTCCTCTTGGTCTCTTTTCTTTGGTCTAGGCTAAGACTTCCATATATCTGAGCTACCTGAGGGTGGCTGGATCTCTTATCTGGCCCTACATCATCTTTTTGTTCACTTTCCAGCAAGTTGCCTCATTTTGCCGTGGCTACTGGCTCAGCTTGTGGGCTAATGACCCTGTGTTCAATGGAACCCAGCAACATACTGAGCTCCGTGTAGGTGTCTTCTTTTTCTTGGGATTTGCTCAAGGTTTGTGCCACCACCTCACTCACTTCAAATTGTCTCTTTCTCCTTCTCTCTTTGGGGGTTGGGAAGCTGTCCTTTTCTTGGCTGGTTTTCTTGTGGAGATTTTTCTCCCAGCATCCAACTGTCTTTACTGCTAGCCAGATAATACTTGGCAGGCCTTATAAGGGGAGGAAATGAGACACCACACTAAGATACCAGGTGAAGTGCACAGTACAAAGCTCTGCAGCACGTAAAGCAAAGATTGCTCCACATTTTGTCATTAGTTTCTTTATCAGGTTCTATATCTCACCATTCTTCCAAGAAGCACAAGATGGTGTACATGGCTTTGCTTCCCTGTTTTTACTGTGACAATGATACCTTACCAAAGAACTTTTCATACTTTGCTAGTTATCAGTGCAACACTGAATTCATTAGTCTTTTCCAGCTGCAGCACTCAGCTGATTCTCTGCCTTAGGAGACTCAGGCCCTAAACAGACCGGCGATAAATGCTGGCCACTGGGCAGAGTAGGGGTGTAGCGACCACACGCCGCATGCTCTGATTCCGCCACCAAGAAGCCGCCCGTCTGACCAGATGACAGGCAGTGTCGGGGCGCTTCTGAATAAACTGAGGGGTGAGAGTCAGTTTATGGGGTTTTTTTCTCTTCATAATTTTGATAATTTATAATCTCTTCAATCTCTTCAAGCCACCTTAGAGTTCATGATCAAAGTAAGTCCATTATTCTGGGCCAAACAGTAATGCCTTATTTTGTGTTACAGCCCTTGGAAAGTTTGGGTCAATAGCCACAGTATTCTTGGCTGGGACAGTGGCATCGCACAAATTCTTCCAGCAGCTGCTATGGGATGTTGTCTGGTCTCCAATGGCGTTCTTTGAACAGACATCCAGTGGTAACCTGCTAAACCGCTTCTCGAAAGAAATGGATGCCATTGATTCCATCATCCCAGACAAACTGAAGTCTCTGCTTGGTTTCCTCTTTAATCTGCTGGAAATATACATTGTGATCATTGTGGCTACACCAATAGCTGTGGTGGCAATAGTTCCTCTGACAATCTTGTATGCTGTGTTCCAGGTAGGACTGGATAGCTCTGTCAACTCTTTTTTCCTGTAAGAGAACATGGAAAAAATATTTCTGAAGTGATACTGTCCATTCTACCACTTTAGTATCCTACCATTAAAAAAAAATAGAATTATACCCTGTTAAACAAAGGCAGACTGAAATAAACAAATCTTTAAAATCTTTCTAAAGATCAGAAAAAAGGGATATGCATGTTTTTGGAGAGAGGTCATTTCAAAGATGGGTGCTACCACTAAAAGGCTCTATCTTTTGTACACACCATTGGTTTTTCTGGCAAGCCAGAGGAGGAACTCTTAATGCTTCAGGTTGGGAATCTTTTGAGCAGAGATTCCATCAGTTGAGATTCCATCTGCTTTCAGCAATGCAAGTGAGGAAGCAAATGAATGGAGAGGAGTATTAGTGACATGCAGCATACCAGAGATCCCAGCCCAAGAGTTGACTTCAGGAACATGGAAAGCAGTCTTGCAGCCAGAGTAACAAAAAGATGAGCAACTAGAAAGGATTGATAGTCAGAGCAAAACAGTCCTTCTCCTTGGGTGCTTTGTTAAATTCTTGAAGGACAAGTGGCCCTCTTGTGTAGTCACTGATTTTTTTTTTAGGATAGTGAAGGTTGGAGTCTAGCTTTCCCTGTTCAATGGAAGAATCCAGGGGAATCAGTGGATATGATCAAGACTAGGAACTGATGTCACCATCTTCTTGCTGGTTCTATGATTCTATGACTCTATGAATGTGAGTGTTCCTGTTTCTGTGACATGACAGTTGGCAAGGTCTTATAGTGGCAGGTGGCCTTTCAGATCCCTTATCACTTTGGCTGCATCCACATTACAAAAATAATCCAGTTTGACACCATTTTAACTGCCATGGCTCAATGCTATAGAATCCTGGGAACTGTAGTTTGTTGAGGGTTCAGAGCTCCCTGGCAGAGAAGGCTAAATATACCACAAAACTATAATTGCCAGTGTTCCATAGCATTGAGCTTTGGTAGTTAAAGTGGTGACAAATTGGATTTTTATTTTCTGCAGTGTGGATGCACCATTCATTAAAGATCTGATTCTGTCACATGTACCCATTATCTTGAATTAAGTGCCACCTTTCTAAACCCCTGAGATAAGAATGGATTCTCATTTTAAATTGTGTCTCCTTTTTTCCCCCCTTTGGTGGTCTCTCAATCTCCCCCTCCCACCCCAAAGAGTTTCTTCGTTGCCACTTCCTGCCAGTTGAAACGCCTGGAAACTGCAAGCCGTTCACCCATTTATTCTAACATTTCTGAGACTTTTCAAGGGTGCAGCAGCATCCGTGCATACAAAGCCCAGCAGCGTTTTATTTTGCAGAATGATTTCAATGTGGATGAAAACCAACGAGCATCTTTCCCTGCTGTGGTGGCTGACAGGTATAATATGACAGCTTCAGTGAGGAGGGGTGCCTTGTTCAGAGAAAGTGTCTTTCATTATTATTATTATTATTATTATTATTATTATTATTATTATTATTATTATTGTGACTGCATCCATCCATGGCTATAGCCTATCTCTCGGATCAGGGACAATGTACTACCAACTCTAGTAGGATAACCCCAAGAGAGGTTATTCTCACGTCTAGACCTGATGCAAAATTTCTTAGAAGACTGCTGTTTTCCCCCCACTTTCTCATGTTCCTTTGTTAGAAAATTAAGGTCACGGTCTAGCATTTTCTTCAAATAATCCCACTATTTTTTTTAAAAGGCACATATTTGGTAGCCAGATGCATTTCATTTCACACCATCCCACCACTGTGTTTCTGAACAATGATGCAAAGCCTTAGCAATAGTGAAGGGTACAAAATGGCAGCCAAGCTGCCAACCATGCTTAGCAGAAAAAAAAATACTTTGTTGTAGTACTGCTGTTCATTGTGGGCCTGACAATAATGTGTTGAAGAATGTCTCCCTCTCTTGAAAAAAATCAGTAAAATCATCACACACACAGCTTACTCAGGTCTTCTTTCAGCTTAATCAGGCCTTCCTAGCCTGGGACTTGGGAGGTACTTGTTCTAGTCTATATTAAGGAGTTTATCACACTCAGTTTTCTTAATGATCCGGGCTCTGGCTGGGGACACATGTGAATGCCATCTGGAATGACAAAGGAAAAATGGATTTTATCATACTCAAAATAGTTGGCAAGCCATCCCCATGCCATCACTTGTCCACAACCCATACCAAGCCACACTGAGCTGGCTGATTTTGCTCAGCCAGAAACCTTCCGTCCTTGCAAAATCAGCTGGCTCAGCGCAGCTTGGGGATGGGTTGTGGTGAAGTGATGGCATGGGAACAGCTTGCCAACTATTTTGAGTGTGATAGAATCCATTTTCTCTTGTTCATGCACATCCTCAGGCAGTGCCCGGATCATTAACAAAAGTGAGTGAGATAAACTCCTAAGTCTAGACTAGTATATTTGAGAGATTGTATCTCCCCATACAAACCAGCCAAAGCCTGGAGATCTCCAGAAGGCTTTCTCTAAGTCTTGCCAAGATCACAGCTCGCTTGGTGAGTACACGAGAGAGAGAGCCTTCTCTGTGGCTGCTCTCACCCTCTGGAACTCCCTTCCATGGAAGGCTAGGCTGGTCTCCTCCCTGTTGGCCTTTTGCTGGCAAGCAAAAACATTTTTATGCAGGCAGGCCTTGGTATATAATTCATAGCAGAGTGGTTTTTATGGAGCAGATGGGTTTTAGTTATGTTTTTAACTTTTGTATATTTGTATGTGATTTTATATTGTGTGAAAATGTATTTAATTGTTTTGAATTTTTCTGAGATTTTAAATGTTTTGTCTGTGAGCCACCTTGGCTCGCTCTGGGGAGAACGGTAGCATACAAAATAAATAAATAAATCAAATCATGAAAGTTACTTTCAGGCAATCTCTTTCTCTCTCTCAGTCCCTCCTCCCTCATTCCCTCTATTCCTCACCTGCCCTGTTTCACAAAATTGTTGTGAGAATAGAATGGGGAGGAGGAGAGCATGTACACTCCTTAAGCCCATTGTAGTTAAGGTAGGATAGAAATGTAACTAGTAAAATAAATTGAAGTTATCTGTGGGGGGAAGAGAGAATATTAAATTAAACCATCCTTTATTCTGATGCAATAGGGCTCTTCAAATATATTTTATTTATAAGTTGCTTTGGATCTGATTTTATCCTTAAAAGGTAGAATGTAAATGCTTGCTTACATAAAACAAATGAATATGTTTTCTTTAGTGTAATTAAAGGAGAAATAATAAGATCCCCAAGGAAAGTCTTTTTATTTTGTCATTCCAGATGGCTTGCCACAAACATAGAATTCTTAGGGAATGGCATTGTCCTGTTTGCAACTTTGCTTGCCGTGATAAACAAACCACGCCTCACTCCAGGGCTTGTGGGGTTTTCCATTTCCTGTGCTCTGCAGGTAATTTCCCAAAATAGTAGCAACATTCTTATGAAGGCCCAGATCCAATGGTGTACTAGTCAGTAGTGGAATTAAAACTTTACCCCCTCCCAAATCCCACAGCAGCCTCAACTGTGTGGCACCAAACCTGCAGGATAGCAATAGCAAGCAAGTGCATTTCTATACTGCTCATCAGTGCACTTAAGCACTCCATAAGCAGTTTACAATGTGTAAGCCAATTGTCTCCAACAAGCTGGGTACTCATTTTAGTGACCTATGGAAGGATGCAAGGCTGAGTGGACCTTGGAGTCCCTGGGATCAAACTCACAACCTTGTGGCTGTGAATGGCTGCATTACTGGCAGTTAACTACTGTGCCACCAGCACTCCCTGGTGAATTTGCTTTGTTCTGTGTTTGTCCTGGACAAAATGGGCAGGGGGGAAAAAACAGGGGTTCTAATTCAATGGGTGGAGCACCTGTTTCACATACTGAAAAAGTTGCAGTCCCTGGCATCTACTAGGTCAAGTAAAGGAGCTGTTTTTTTGGGGGGGTTGTTTTGGTTTTTTTCATTTATATTCTGTGTCCTTCAGATCCAGTGCAGTTTCCATACTGATAGAATCAGTTTCTAGATTATGACATACTTTTGAAGTCATCTCATAATTGTTTCTTTGCCTAGAAGTTGTAATTTATTTCATCACCCTTTTCCATATTTTAGAAGCCATTAATTATTTTATGTTGTATTGTGGTTTCTGTCATGAAGATCTAAAGCTGCCTTAAACTGTGGTCCTTTGCAGACTGCCAGAAATAGTGCAAATTGAGTCCATTTTTAGGGTTAGGGTTAGGGTTAGGGAATCATGGGAACTGTATTTTATTGTGGCACCAGAGCTCTCTGACAGAGAAGGCTCAATGTTTCAGAGAAAAAAACACCAATTCCCATGATTCCCTAGCACTAACCCTAACCCTTAAAGTGGACTCAATTTGCACTATTTCTGGCAGTCTGCAAAGGCCCTGTGAGTCTATTAGGTCATCTAGTCCAGTATTCCCTGCTCCAACTGGTAACAGCTCTTTGCTAGATGTTTTTCCAATCATGTGCTGCCTGGTCCTTTTCCAAATGTATTCTTGTGGGTTTAGAAACACCTGGCCAAGTCAGCTGACAGATTAGTTCCTGTGCTTCTCTTTCCTTTTGGCCAGATAACAGGCATTTTGAACTGGATGGTGCGTGCTTTGGCAGAGATGGACAACAGCATTGTTTCTGTAGAGAGAGTGAAGGATTATTCACAGACACCCAAAGAAGTAAGTGCTGGCTCAAGGGAAGAATGGATCTACCTGTACCAATTTCTTACAGTTTTGATTTCTTAAAATCCCAATCTTTTCTTGTCCCATTTTTAAAGAACTCTAAAAGTTCTGGGAAAGATCACATTAGGAACTGGATGAAACTCTCATCCATCTGCACTTGCCAATTACCCTAAAATATGTAAGGTTAGTCCCAGCATGGATACCTACTAGGGATGTGCTAACCTCTGGAGAGGTTGGACTCAGTGGCCTGTGGGGTCCATTCCAACTTCATGATTCTATGTTGTACCTGCCTGACATATAGCTATTAAAGAGGAAAAGACTGATGGAACAAAACAAAAAGGTAGCAGCACCACAAACATTGCTGAAAGCATAGGAATGCAAACTCAAGATGCTTAAGAGCTAAGTATTCTTAAACTAGGATTAACACAGATAATGACTTGTTTTAGAGTCTGTTCCACCTAAACATTAGGAAGAACCTCTTTACTGTATGAACTGTTCAATAGTGGAATAACTGACTTGGAGTGGGGTGGACTCTCATTCTTTGGTGGTCTTTAAACAGAGGTTGGATGGGCATCATTCAGGAGTGCTTCAGTGTATATTCCTGCATCGCAGGGGGTTGGACTAATAGCCCTTGTGGTATCTTCCAACTCAAAGATTCTATGAATGTATGTGGTTGCTCTGGCCAAGAGACCCTTTTCCTAGCTTCAGTTGAGGTGGATTTAACTATACATAGAGGTTCATGTCTTAATTGCATCTGGATTAGGGTACAATTAAGCTGCACGAGACTGCCACTGAAAAGTGTTCAAAGACAAGACTGTTAGGCAATTAAGCTGCACGAGACTGCCACTGAAAAGTGTTCAAAAACAAGACTATGGTACATTGTTTCATATGGCTTTGTAAGTCACTTGTTTTAATTCATGCTTTTTAAAAAAACTTTTAAAAATATATCTCTCTGTTGTGCATTGCCTCAGGACTCTGCTGCTCTGAAAGACAGTTTTAAATTACTGATAACAACCACTAAAAGCCCACTTTCTAGGTTTGCAAAGTTATTATTTTCTCTTTCATCCTCATTTATTTTTATTAATCTTAAATTCTTTATTAATCTTTAAATTCTTTTCATGAAGAAATGTGAAAATATTGGTCAAAACCCAAAAGTGAATAAAAAAATAACCTTTTGTGACTACAAAACAAGGGTGATGGAATAATAAATTTGTTCTATATTTTATAACAAACTGACCTGGCCTGTATCTCCAAACTGGAATGTAGACTGGAATGTAATTACACTATTCAGTCTTCTTTTCTCTAATATCTGCTGTATGGTAGCATTTAAAGTTTAAAAGTCTCTCCACCCTGTCCATAGACAAGAGGTGCCACAAGCTGACTTCTAGAAAGACAAGCTGATTGCATTTTTATTATGTGCTCATTATGGTGGAAGTTAAGATTTCTAATTACTTTCTGTGGCTGCTACCTATTGGAGCAGACTTTAAAAGGCAACCTTTAGCTCACCTTCTAAAACTAGTAATTTGTGGGGTTGTTGTTTTTTAATCATAAATTGAGGGTATAAATGATATACATTCATCCCTCCACATTTGCGGCTTTGACTTTTGCAGATTTGATTATTCATCGATTTTATTAATATGTTTGCTCTAGGAATATCTAGGTCCTCCAGCGCAACTCTATGGTCAACTTTATCCAAAAGTCACACTGAAGGACCTGGAGATTCCTAGAGAGAACACTCTGCTAGGCTTTTGTAGCTCCTCCAGCGCAATTTATGATCAATGTCTGGCAGATGTTGACCACAGAGTTGCACTGGGGGACCTAGAGATTCCTAGAGAGCACAGTCCACTAAGCATTTGTAGCTCCTACAGTGCAATTCCGTGGTCAACTTTGATCAAAAGTCACACTGAAGGACCTGGAGATTCCTAGAGAAAACATTCCGCTAGGCATTTGTAACTCCTCCAGCGCAATTCTATGGTCAATGTCTGGCAGATGTTGACCACAGAGTTGCACTGGAGTACCTAGAGATTCCTAGAGAGGCGTTCTCTCAAGTAAAATCATATTGTGTTTATTATTTGCAGTTTTTCCACATTCACGGGGGTCCTATGCCCCTAACCCCAGCAAATGTGAAGAGAGAAGTGTATTGAGGGTATAAATGACATGGAGGAAGTGCCTAAGAATCCTAACTGTAGGAACACTTTGAGTTTCCTGTATCCCCACTGATGATCAGTAGAGGGCATGGAAGGACAAAAAAACCCAACAAGCCCTGTTCTCAAGTGCAAACAGAGAGAAGGAAAGAAAGAGGTAGCTTTGACTAGCTTAAGCAGCAGACTTGGGCCTTCATGAGAAGGCAAAAAGAGTGTTAGTTATTTACTGTACTTTTTACTGCTAGGGTTAGTGGGAGAGAGAGACACGAGGAATTTTCTGCCTTGTGTGCCAAAATAGTTTTTGTGGCTGTAGGTGTTATGCTGTGTGACTGGGGTAGGGTTGCCCCATTTGTTATTCCACTCCAGACATTAAAATACCTTGAATCAGCCCTAGCTACTGCCCAGAGAACAGGCTGCTCCTCCTTCTAATAAAGGAAACAGGTGTATTTCCAACTTGCCACTCATCTACCCACCTAATCTGGCTGATCTGCTGGTTTTACTTATGCAAAGAGTGTTTACTCAGGAAGGTCTGAGCTATGTTTAGAGAAAAACAGGCAGCTGCCATTGGGCACAATTCTGACAATACCACATTATACTCCCTACCCATTATATCTAGCATTGTATGATATAGTTGTAGAGCCAGAAGAAATTCTTCAACTGATCCATGAGCTAAAGTGATGAAGCTAACGTTTAAATTCTGTAATCATCACAGTAATGCATTAGCTCTTTTCCACTTGCTTCTTTTAAGTTGAGCTGGAACCTGCCATTGTCTCTTTCTAGGCTGCTTGGACTTCAGACAATAAGCTTCCATATGAGAATTGGCCTACAGAAGGAAATATTGAATTTCGAGGATACAGCTTACGCTATAGGTCAGACTTAGAGTTAGCACTGAAGAATATCAACATACAAATCAATGGACCAGAAAAGGTAACGCATAAAATAAGAAAGCAAGAGCTGAAGCTGTTGTTGTTGTTAGGCACCTTCAAGTCAACCTTGACTCAGCTAGTCGAAGATAATTTCACTGCCCAAGCTGAAGAACAAGATGGTTCTCCCTCCCATTTCTGTACAAAAAACAACTGGACTGACAGTTGATGAAACAGTGTTCTCCAGTGCATCTGAAAGCAGCAGTTTAGTTGAGAAGTTACAGACAGAAGTCATGGAACCAGAAAGGAATTGCCAAGAGGCTAGTTCCACTATCCCCTTCATACCACCTGATTCTGTTGCCACAGTCTGATTCATGCTAGGGTTGTCCCTGAGCCCTGCTGAATCAAACTGAAATCCTATCTAGATCAGCAATCCTATTTCTTACTCATAGTGGCTATAGGAATCCTATAGGCTGGACACAAAGGCAACACTCTCCTACTCACACTGTTCAGAAACACTGCTCTGTACTAGGAGCCAAGGATATGCTCTGTGAATTTGTCTAATTCCCTTTTGAAGCCCTCTAAGGTTGTCATTACCACACCTTGTGGCAGCAAATGTACAAGTCTGAAAGTGCCTTGTGTATATGTCAGGCAGACACTATAAAAAGAAGCTGCATTTTTTCTGGAGATCACTTTTATCACAGTAAAATCTACAACATATCAGAGGA
>CM034712.1:8605701-8617977 GCA_020142125.1 Phrynosoma platyrhinos | reverse complement strand
TTCCTCTTTCAAAGAGGAATTAGGGCTGCGCGACCAGAATCATTCCAGCATGGTTCTAGATTGATTCCATGCCGCTTTTCTTGCTGCTGGTGTGATAACGTCCTTGGTGAAAGACAAGAGTATAATCTGCCCTGGTATTTGAAATACTGTATTCTATTGTTGATATGGTCAGACGACTAATCAATAAAACTTGTTCTGTTCTACCCTGGAAGCACCGATCCCCCTCTGTTCTCTCCATCCAGCCTTTAGGGTGAGCACAAACAGTGGTGCCTGGTGGAATTTTGTAGATTCTTTGCCATTGTTTTCCTTTGCTTAATTCTTTAGATCCTTTCTTATATCCCCCTAAGTTTTATTCTTGACTTATCCACCAGTCATATCAAAATCCTTAGTTTTGGCCCCCAACCTGCCCTCAACATACACATGAGATCGACTAATAGTCGAATATATACGGTAGCTCAAAAACCTTTTTGGAGAAAGGGTACTTTTTCTTATAAATTGGTTGTGTGTTCATGGTGGTGCAGTGAGAGCTGGATATCTAAGTGATATCAAAGGGATCTGGGTGTTCAGATGGCCCTCACCCCAACGCACATGCCCCTCCTCCTCAGTCCTTCCTCTGATGCTAAGAGAAGAGCAAAAAGTGTCAAAACTTACTTTCTGTAAAGGAGGCTTTCTTTCACTGCCCTCTTCCAGGGTTGCCTCTGAAAGGGAGGTCTGATGTGGCTTTGTTAATGCAGAGGGAGAGTTGAAGGCCATGGAGCTACGGCACATAATTGTATTATTTTCCACTTTTGCAGCTGGGATACCAAGGCGTAAGTAGAAGAATCGCAATGCTGTTTCATCTGTTTAGAAACTGGCTCTCTCTCTCTCTTTCTCTCTTGTTCATTCACTCTCTTCTTTTTCTCTGTCAAGATCAAAAAGTAGCTCTTAAGCAGTGGTCTCATTTGTCTGACATCTGATTGTATCAAGGCTTGTGGTTTTCCAGAGGAGTTTGTTTTTAGCTGGCTTTGGGGTCAAATATTCACATTGTCCCTTTCTATCTTCTGCAGTAAGTTTGGTAGGGGCAGCCCAGCCTTAAAGATAGAGTTACTTGAAGATTTGGGTCTTTGCAGATCTCTGAATAAAATTACCGAGTCCATGCATGTTTTGGAACAAATGTGGGGAAGTTGGCAACACAATGGATTTCCAGGTTCCTGGAAAGCTGTGGCACAGTTGTTGTTTTTTGACTGATCTCTCCCTAAAACTAAATTGTTTATTGTGCACCTTCAAGTCATTGCCAAACTTATGGCGAGCCTCAGGTGAACCTATTGGGGTTTTCTTGGCAAAATTTGTTCAGAAGTATTTTGACTTTGCTTTCCTGTGAGGCTGAGAGTGTGTGACTTGTCCAAGGTCACCCTGTGGGTTTCCACGGCTGGGAGTCACAGTCCAATGCTCAAACCGCTACACTGTGCTGGATTTCCAGTAACTAAATACACATTTTATTTTAAGAACAGCCAGTCTCTTAGCTTTGAGATCAGTGGAAGAAAGGCTGTTTCAGAGTGATTTCTGATAGTGAACTAATTCTCCAAATTTGAATCTCTGCATTGCTGTTATAATACAACCCACACACGAGGAGGAATAATCAAGTTTGGCGGGGAGGGGGGACATCAAACTTTGCAGAATTTTAAAAAATAAAGGGCTTAGTAAATATTTATTATGTTTACTGCATATACAATGCTTTTCTTTCTATATAATAATAATAATAATAATAATAATAATAATAATAATAATAATAATATTTATTTGTATACCGCTCTGTGGCGAACCAATCCGGGCGGTTGACAACAGTAAAATATAACAAGAGTAAAATATAACATTAAAACATTATAATCCCTCCCCCCCTTAAGAAAGTATTAAACAAAAAAACATAAAACCATAATTAAAACAAACCAAAAACCCTGGTGTCCCTCTGGAGATCCTCAACCATCACTAAAGATGGGGCCACGGGAGGAATGAGGGGATCAGGGAGCCTGGGCCGGGATGGTTAATCAGGAAAGGCCTGCCGGAAGAGATCCATCTTGACAGCTTTTTTAAAGCTGTCTAATGATGTCAACTGAAATAAATAAATAAATGAGAAGAAATAAAATGGGGAGAATGAGAAATGGAGAGAAACAGACTTGAAAAGAAGCGTACCCAGTTCTCTGGCTGGCTAATCGGCTTGAACCCTGACTAGGAGTTCCACCTTTTAACATTTTGTTGTAAATCACTTTAGTAAAGCATATGTTAGGCACAACATAACCTTGAACAAGGAGAGCTGGTCTCCCTTATGCCATGTTGGAATGTATTTACTTTATGGAGGTTCCCATTTTAAGACTACATGTTGTAGGTTCCGACATCATACCATGAAAAGTGTAGTTTTGGAACTGTGATGTAACACATATCTAAGCTTGATTCTTAATTTTTTTACTTCCTGTGTTTCTCCAATATTTTGTGTTACAGTTTAATCATTCTGTTTCCAATATTCAGGTATGAATACTTACATACTTAAACATACTTGCATAATGAAACAATGCTGCTGACTCGCAAAGGGGGGGGGGAGATAAGAGGGAATCTCAAGACAGCTGCGAGTCTTTTAAAGGGATGTTTTGTTTTGCTTTGTTTTGTTTTTTTGGTTTGCTTTCAGAAATTGTCAGGATTAGGCTAATCTTGTCATAATATTGTGCTGGGTAATCCTGTATGTATCATATGTTTGATCCAACTGTGATATATGATAGTATGTATGTATGGTTTCAAGTGGAAAGTATGACTTGGAGGTTTTGCTTTATATAAATATACTATAGGATGAGAAGAATATAACAGAGGGTTTACTTCAGGTGTGTAACTGAGATGTGTGCTAACTGATATGTATTTGATCCAAACCTGATGCTGAATATAGGACTGTTGGTAGGCTGGCTGACATGTATGCTGTGTTCCAGCTAGCTGGTGTGGTGTATAAAAAACCTGGTTTGTGTTATCTTGGGAGGGGGAATGCAAATTGGTTTATGGTTTAAACAAGCAAGTAACATAGGTTGTTGGTTAGATTAATAGTTATGTAGTTATAGAGATAGCAAAATGTGTGATGCTCTTATATATTTTAAATATGTTCACTACACAGTTTAAGACAGCTTCTGAGAGAGGGCTTGTATTAAAGGAATGCATGGGAGTATTTTTCCTTTTCAGTTTCTGAGGCTTCTAAAGGTCTCCGTTATCTACTGCTGTGGCAATTAGAACAACTAGACAAATTTCCCTGGGAAAGAAGGAAAAACAACTGAAGAAGAACCAGCTGTTTTGAGAACAGTGAAATGTTAAGCCTGCCAATTTTGTGAGCCTGTGGAGCTCATGCCTATCAAATGCTTTTAATTGATGTATGTGTCCTTGATACTTAGGGGCTGTACAGACCGGCTCTTTGTGTCAGCCTTGGGGTGGAGTGGGGGCATGGAAACCACATGCTGTGTGCCGAAATGCCGCCCGACACTAGTGTCACACCGCACGGCAGGTGGCATCACACCATTTCTTTGGCACAGTGTTTAGACGTGCTGCGCCAAAGAAATGCAGAAAAGCCACCTCCGCCGCAGCAAGGGTGGCTTTTTGCCACTCTAAAAAGGAGAGGCATTTGGGGGCCTCTTTTTAGAGCAGCAAACTGCCAGATTGGGGCTGCGGCATGTGGTTGCTGTGACCCTGATCCGGTGAGGAAAGGGCCAACGCAGAGCCACCCCTTTCAGGTGGTCTGTAGAGCCCCTTAGTTCTATCCAAAGATGCCTAAGTAACTACTACTACTCCTCTGACTGCAGAACTAAACAACTTACTGATATCCACAGACGCCTTATTTGCTGTATCTGGGGGGGGGGGCAGTTTAACTAGATCTGACAGAAATCCTCAAAATAGCCAAATGTTACTTGAATATACTCAGCGGCTACAAAACGCTGATTGACTACTGAATGGGATGGGGAGAGACTAGGTGAGAAGGGGACTGGGAAGGAGTAACAGGGAAGAGGGCATGACTGGCTAACAGGAGACTGAACAGAAGCACCCTATAAGCATTTTCTTGCCATTCCTGATTTTTAAATTTTGTTTTGTTACTTGTCAATGCTTTTTAAAATAACATATTTCTTTGGGTTATATTTGGAAACATCCCCTCCCAAAAGTAGTTTGCAAGCTAAGCTTGTAGAGAATGTTCACAAGATTTATTTTTTGTGAGACCATGTCAAGAAATTAGCAACCTCTGTAAAAATTCTTGCTTCCTGTGTGAGAGCGAGACAACAAGCACTTTATGTACATGATACTGCTATGCAAAAGTGGACATTTCTCCTTTTGTGGACCCAAAAAGACCACCACCACCCAGCTAGCCTAGAAGGGACAGCTCATCCAGGTCTAGTTCATGCAACAATAACTGGGCAACAGTAATTGTGGTTTGCACAAAAAAATATCTTCACACTTTGTGCATGTTTCTGGTGGAAAAAATCACACAAATGCAAATACAGTTGGTCCTCCACTTTTGCAGCTTTGATGTTTTTGGATTTGATTATTTGTGGTTTTGATTAATATGTTCTCTCTAGTAATCTCTAAGTCCTCCAGTCCAACTCTGCCAGAAGTTGACCATAGAGTTGTGCTGGAGAACCCAGACGTTCCTAGAGAAAACACTTTTCTAGGCATCTGTAGGTCCTCCAGTATAATTTGATGATCAACCTCCAGTATAATTCTATGATCTGTCAGATGTTGACCATGGAGTTGCACTGGAGGACCTGGCGATCCCTAGAAAGAACATATTAATCAAAACCTCAAATATTCAAGGTGTTCTCTTAGGTAAAAAGAATAGTGTTTTTTTATTTGTAGTTTTCCACGTTCTTGGGAGTCCCTATACCCATTGAATGTGGAGTGACCAGTGTACCAAAAATAGGGGGGAATCCTCACTATCTCACAGTCAGAGACATTTTTGATGTTTCTAAACCTGGCATATGGGAGTGAGTCCATCAAGGATTTATATATCTACTGCAAGCCAAAACAGAAATAAGACTGTAGTGTTGCTACCTTTAGGTCAAAGGCAAACATAGTTTTTCAGTGGATATTTCTCTAATGTGAGCCTCATTTCCTTCTCCAATTGGAATTTTGAGAATAACTGTATCTCTCAGCAAATCAAATACAGATTCAGCTTGAAGAAGAGGATGCCTTTTATTGGCCACTTGTTTTGAATTGGTGATCTCCTTTTTGGTTGGTCTAGTTTTTGTTCTGCTTTGCAGCTTTGTTTTAATACCATGTATTTTAATGCTGTCTAGTTTAATACTAGTTTAATTCTATTTTAATGCCCATTTTGTATGTTTTTAATTGTACTGTTTTTAAATTTGTAAGCTACTTTGTGTCTGTGTGTACGAGCCATTATTTTAAAACCTACTATCCATTATAAGTTAAAATCGGCTCTAGAAAGATAAAGAGCCTTGATATCACAATAATCCAGGCAATCTGTACTGTAACTTCAGTCACAAATGAAAAAAGACATTTCCTTTGAGACTGATCTGTAAAAGGCCACTGGACATCCAAGTGAAAAGTCACAAGTAAACTTCTAGACTCATTACTCAAATTATGTACCACTGGATTTTCTCAATATTGTACTGTGCCAAGTTCTGTTAGATTCCACAAGCCTGTCCAGCTGTGGAATAAGAGAGGAAACAGAGGTGAACAGAAACTACAGTGGAACAAAGTTTTCCTGATTAGTTACTGTTTATCTTTATGTCATATGTTCTTCCTATACACTCACCGTTTGGTGGGGGAATCATAAATTACTGTATATATACTATTTGTATTAGCAGCTTTAGCTCAGGTGTAATGGTTTGAGTATTGGACTATGACCCTGAAGACCAGGGTTTGAATCTCCCCACTTGGTCTCAAAGGAAGACACTGGCAAAACCCCTTTAAACAAACCTTGCCAAGAAAACCCTAAGGTAAGTTTGCCCTAGGGTCATCATAAGTTGGAAATCACTTGAATGTGTGTGCGCACACACACACACACACACACACACACACACACACTTAAATATATTGTTTTTCCTTTGCTGGCAGAAGAAAAATAGAATTTTTAATGGAATTTAAAATTTATTTCCTGAACTGAATCTCCCAGTACCCACATGGAAAGAAAGAGAAGGGGCCCACCTGCATGAATACCCTTCCATATCATCTGAACTGAGGACAACAACTACAACTTCTTGACAAAATGCAGGGCTATGACTAACATCAACATATTTCTTTCTTTCTTTCTCCTGTATCATTTTTAACACCTTTGCCTGATGAAGAAGCCAGTGGAATTTTGAAAGCTTGCAATATGTATAATGTGCATTTTGGTTGGCCCAATAATGGTATCAGTGTTTTGTAGATTTTGTAGATTTTGGATGAGGCTGTACTTTGTGGTCAACGGGGCTACCCCTGAATATGTTTTCAGGAAAAATAGAAGTATATGTAGAGAACAGAAGGAGAAATAATCCAGGCAGCAACTGAAACAATAATAGAGGCAGATATGGAGTGGAGAGGGAGTGCTATCACTGTGGGAGAGGGAAGAGCCACATGGTGCTGATTGCCCCTAAACTGCCCACATGTCTAATAGCCTAGATAGCCTTGACAAGTAGAATCATAGAGTTGGACCATACAGGACATTTTGTCCAACCTCCTGCCATGCAAGAATTCAACTAGAGCACTCCTGAAAGATGCCTATCCAACCTCTGTTTAAAGACCACCAAATAAGGAAAATCGAACAGCTCTTACTGTCAAGAAGTTCTTCCTAATGTTTTTTAAAGAAAAGCGCAGCACTTGTCATTTGAATCTATTAATTCATGTTCCAGGCTCTAGAACAGCTGTAAACAAGTTCTCTCCATCCCCTATCATGTCATCTCTCAGTCTTGCCTTCTCCAGGCTGCATGTGCCCAGCTTTCTGAGTCATTCCTCAGAGTTTGGTTTCCATCCCTTTGATCATCTTGGTTCCCCTTGTAGCACCGAATCCTTTAGGGAATTTTATTATTAGCTCAAATATTGCAAGAAGGGGGCCAGCTACAAGAGCCCAAGGGATCGCCCTCCTGATGTTTATACCAAGAGACCAGGGGGTTCCAAGAAATGAAGCTGAGACTGATGTCAGTAGCTAGCTAGTTTATTGAAATAGGGGAAACTCACTCACAAACCATTCACTCCCACTCATTCAAGGCTCAGGAAAATCAGGGTTGGAGATTGGAACAGAATGCAGGCGTTACTACGGGTGATACTTACCAAGATGTAAATCTTCCTCTGGGAAGCGAATGGGAAGTGGGAGACAAGTCTCACTCCGCAGCCTGGGTTTGAGCTGACTTGCCGGTAACTAGCTTCAAAGGTCAGAGTGACGTGGAGTCATTTAGACCACAAAGGTAGCACACTGACTGGTCAAAATCTAGGGTTTATATAGAGCCAAATGGGTCATGGGGGCAAAAGGGCAATAAAGGTGGTGATGGTACCCTGCATAGGATCTCCTTTGTAGTTAACAGTCCCCATCCGAAGAGCCCCTTTCCCAGGGTGAGGTGTCAAGATGCTCTTTCCGATGGGAGTGGGGGGGTTGTAAAGTTGGGGTACATTACACCTTTGATGTCCGCGGATGTTTGTGCCTGGCTGACACAAAGCATCCATCAATGGCTCATTGAGGAAAATCCCTTCCGCAACTCTCCTGAACTATCTGGGGGATCTATTACAAGAGAGGTCTGCCCAAATCATGGGAGCCAAGGACTTTTGCTTCCAATTTCCCTGCCAGAGTGCATCTGGAGGTCATTAGGGAATTCCTCGGTTTTTTGATATCACAGGAATTATGGGTAGTGTCTGAGATTGAAGGCACTCTGGGTAACACCCTCCTCTGGATACGTTCCCACTTGTCAATATCCTTTTCAAATTGTGGTGCCCACAACTGGACATAATTGATTCTATTGACACTCTGGCTGCTCTCTGGAATGGAGAAATGGTCAGAATGGTGGACATGATTGCTCCTAGGCATCTCCCATACAGTTGAGCTAGGCAAACACCCTGGTTTACTAAGAAGTTGGCTGTGATGGAATGGTTGGGACAGAGACTAGAGCATCAAAGATAGAATATTTGGAGTGAGTCTAACCTATCACAGGCTAGAGTCCATTGCAAACCCTATGCCAGGGGTAGGCAACCTAAGGCCCAGGGGCCGGATGCGGCCCAGCAAGGCCTTTGGACCGGCCCCAAACCGGTCCTGCCGCCACCGCCCCCCCCACCGCTGCTGCCCCCCCATGATGATATTGATTATTGTTATTACTTGTTCTTGGGGTTTTCTTGGCAAAATCTTCACAGGGGTTTTGCCATGGCTTTTCTGGGGCTGAGAGAGTGTGCATGCATTTTTTTATTTTTTAAATTCTTTTTTAATTTTTATTTATTTATTTATTTATTTATTTATTTTTGGTGCTTCGGCCCGTCAATTGTCTGAGGGACAGCAACCCGGCCCCCGGTTCAAAAAGGTTGCCTACCCCTGCCCTATGCCATGGTGGTGGTAGCAGTAAAGAAATCAGTTCTTTGCCACCATTGCATCTGTACAATGTCATTCAGCAGAGTTGTTTTGAGTGGCCAGGGGCCTTTTATACACTATTGCACAAGAAGAGAATATAGTACATTTGACAGTCTGCTGTGAAAAAAATGCATGGTGCTTTGTTCTGATTGGTGCTGACTTGGATGCTATAGTTGTTACAGATCCAGTAGATGTAATCTAGGCTCCTGTCTGTTCTGTGTTATTGGATGTAGTTTGTGCAGCCTGAGGATATGGACAGGCTCATTGGAGAAGTGAGAAATTTAGAAGGATTTAATCTCAGATATGAGTGGCATGCATACATTTGGTATGATAAAGTCAAGGTACACCGGGATTTTGAGCAGCATGAGGAAAGCCCTATTAAAAGTTTGATCTAAAATAAAAGCTAATTTCTACCATGGAATTCCCAGTTGGATCTCCCCTCAGGAAGCTCTGTTAGCAGATTTAAGATGACCAAGAACTGACTGAAATACTCAGACATTGTAAAGGGGAGGAAGACTGATGGGAAGGAAGAGCTGAAGGACATGATAGACATACAAGGTTTGAATCAAAAATCTCATTGATTACTACACCAACAGTTAAAAGAAAGACAGAAACATCAGGGCTTATATTTGCAAGGAAACGAACTTGACAACAAAGGAACAGAAGATAGACCGAAACTAACATCTAAAATATACAAGCTCCTTCTAGAAAGAAAACTAGAGCAAGAGCTGATTAAAGGTCATATGATCAGATGGAAAGAAATACATTTAGAAAAATGATCTCAGGCAAGATAGTATACATACATTTACGAAATGCCAAAACATCAGGGAAAATTATTACAACATGAAAGTCAGATAGCATTTAACTCCAGTCAAGCTAGCATTCTTTGGCCATGTTTCTTTTTTAAAAAAATTATCCACTCCAGCAACGAAACAGGGTTGGAGTCATCTGTGACTAAGATAGGCTTTATCTCGTGCCCATACACCACTTGAAATGGTGAATGGCCAGTATTTTGATGCACTGCATCATTGTAAGCCATTTCAGCAGAACTCAAATAGTCCACCCAGTCTGTTTGCTGAAAGTTTATATAACAGCACAGATATTGTTCTAAGATTTGATAGTTCTCTCTTTTTGCCCATCTGACTGTGGATGATGGGTTTACTCAAAGCCTGTTCAACCCCCAGTAACTTCATAAAATCCTTCCAAAACTGAGAAGTAAATTGCACCCCCTATCTGATATAATATTCAATGGGATGCCATGGAATCAATAAACATGATTAATTAACATTTTAGCAAGTTGAGCAGCATTGAGAATAGCTGCACATGGGATGAAATTGACTTGCTTTGAAAACAAATTGGTTACCACTCAAATAACAATCTCTTTCCTGCTTTTAGGCAAATCAACAATAAAGTCCATATTAATTTCTTCCCAAGGTCTTGATGGTGTAGGTGTAGATGGTAAAAGATCTTGGGTCTTTCTCCCTAGCCTGTTTTGAAGTGGCACAAACATCCTGTCTCAACTTGGGCCACCAGAACTGTCATCTGATCAAACACAAAGTTTTCACATATCCCAAATGTCCAGCTGCTTTGACATCACAACTTTGTTTTAATATTTTTTTCTTTAGTGCTTCAGGAACATAAATCCTATCTCTCACAGTTATTTCTTCCTTGTGTTCTCCTAGCCACTCATTGCCTTTCATGGCCTGCTGTATGGTTTTTTGAAAGCATGGCTCAAGGGAGATCCAATGAGGCTTTGCCATGGTCTGGGATCTGGTGAACAGAGTCATTCCCAGCTGATGAGGGGTGAACACCCTGTCCACTATTTCTTTTTCTGGCTGTTATGCTGGGGCAAAATAGACAAAGCATCTGTGAGGATTTTTTTTCCTTCAGGCAGATATTTTAATTGGAAGTCAAACTTGTAAAAGCATTTTGTCTTACTTGTTTGCAATTCAGCTTTCAAGGGGTCTTTAGGGCTTCTAAATTTTTATGATCTGTCCACACCTCGAATGGAACAGAAGCCCCCTCCAATAAACATCTCCACATGATTAGAAAACATTCAGGGGTAGCTGTGTTGGCCATTTAGCAAATTCAAACAAAAATCCATCAGTGATACCTTTATTGACCAACCAAAATGCACAATATACTCAAAAGTAGGGGTAAGCAACCTAAGGCCCAGGGGCCAGATGCGCCCCCCCCCGAGGCCTTTGGACTGGCCCCAGGCCGGTCCTGCCGCTGCAGCCCCCCGCCATGATGATATTGATTATTGTTGTTATTACTTGTTCTTGGGGTTTTCTTGGCAAAATCTCCACAGGGGGGTTGCCATGGCTTTTCTGGGGCTGAGAGAGTGTGCATGCATATTTTTTTTAATTTTTTATTTTTTTAAAAAAATATTTTTATTTATTTATGTATTTATTTATTTTTGGTGCTTCGGCCCCCCAATTGTCTGAAGGACAGCAACCCGGCCCCCAGCTCAAAAAGGTTGCCTACCCCTGCTCAAAAGCATGCAACAAAAATATTGCATTTTAGTTGGCCAATAAAGGTATCACTGATGGATTTCCACATGATTAGATCTAGTCTAATGGCCTAGGCTTCCTTCCTTTTCCTAGACTGCCCAGTGTTCTTCCTGTTCAGAAAATTTCCTAGACAAATAAGCACAAGGCTGTAATCTACCCCCTCATCCTTTTGTAAAAACATGGCCCCCATTGCAACATCCAAAGTGTCAACCTGCATGACAAACAGCTCTGTGGGATCAGGGTGCTTCGGGATGGATTCAGAGGTAAATAATCCCTTGAGGTGCTGGAAAGCCTCCTACCACTTGTCACTCCACTTAATTTGGTAGCTGGGTTTCTTTTTCTTTTCCTCCTCCCCCTTATTATTCTGAGTCTTTAGCAGATCTGTCAATGCACTGCCATTAAGAAAAATGGGACCTGAGTATGTGTGGATTTTGATATCCACTGTGAGCTCTGGAACGGATCCCTGCAGATATGAAGGTCTGATTGTATAAACTCCCTTGGGTTGTCAGTTCTGGGGGAGTCATAGAATACCGTTTTGTTTTAGGCAATTCAGCCACCCTTACCAACTCTATTGCACAGTCTGACTTATGGTGCAAGGGTAGGGCATCTGCTTCTTTCTCCTCAAACAGCTCCTTCAGGTCAGCATATTCTTCAGGCATTTCCACATCACTTAAGGGAGCAGCCTCTCTTACCATGGCCAGAACCGGGGGGCCCAATCCTGCCAAGTGATCCACCATCCTTTTTAGGAGAGGCTCAGTCACCATGCCCACCACCACCATGTCTGTGTCCACCCATCCATTTGATTTCACCCCATGTGGTGCCCCTACCAGAGGTGTTCAGCAGTCAACTTGGGTTGTTGAATTTCACTTTCCCTGTATCCCAGTCAGTTTGGGAAATGGAGTCAGTCCAGGCCCAGCATGATGGTTTGGGCTGGTGTGGCAGCTACCACAAACTGTAGCTTTTCTACATGCTTCCCCACCTCCAAGAGCACAGGCTCAGTCCAGTGCCAGACTGGGTCCCCAGTCCCCAGACTGGCCATTCATTTGAATAATTATGATAGCTCTTCCACCTTCCACAGGCTCAGTCCAGTGACTACCACAGAGTTGATCAGACATCTGGTGCAACCTGAGTCCACCATGCCAACAATGTCCAGGTTTCACCCATCTCACCTGTACAAAGAACAGGGTAATACATCCATTCACTGCTGCCTCCTGGTGCCTTTTG